>OU015502.1:68750710-68940710 GCA_907164885.2 Dolomedes plantarius | reverse complement strand
GTGTATTAGTGCATTTATTTACTCTTGAGCCGTCATGTTTTGACAGGTACCAACTAGTGGTAATTAAATCACAAGCTGATGCTGCTAGACGTCTCAATGAGTCTCAAAGTGTGGTCCAACGACTGTGGAATCAGTTTACATCAGAAGATTCTGTGTCTGGAAGACATGTCCCAGGTCGACCACGAATAACACCTGCGGGAGACCGCTTTATAGCTCTTTTGTCCCAAAGAAGGAGAAGCATTATTGTGCCTCAGCTTGTTTCAGATCATTTTGCCGCTTTAGGGACAAGAATATCCGCTACTACGGCGCGACGACGCCTTCCCAATTGTGGTCTCTTTGCAAGACGACCAGTTGTGTGTGTCCCACTTAACCGACGACAGAGAAGAGCCCATTCATGTTGGGCAAGAGAACACGTTTCCTGGACCAGCCAGCAATGGGCTTCTGTACTCATCACAGATGAATCCAGGTTAGCACTAGAGAGCGATTCAGAGGGTCTGCTTATCTGGAGGGAACAAGGCACCAGATACAACCAATCCAACATTGCTGAAAGACACAATTGCAGAGGTGGTGGAATCGTGGTTTGGGCAGAGATCTGTCAGTGGTTACACTGACCTGCATGTGTTCCATAGAGGAACTTTGGCTGGTGTGAGATATCGGGACGAGATCCTTGATCAATATGTCCGCCCAGATGTCGCTGCTATTGGCAACGAATTCATTCTAATGGATGGTAATGCAAGATCTCACCGAGCTGAACTTGTAGAGTATCCTCTTGAGGGTCACGGTTTGGAATGGCCAGCTCGACCTCCAGACCTGAATCAGATAGAGCATGTTTGGGACTACCTTGACACACATGTCGCTGCTTTAAGTCCTCCTCCAAGGTTGTTACACGAGCTGGAACAAGGTTTACTCCGAGTTTGGTCTTCGCTTCCCATTTCTGTGTCTATTGACTTAATTGGCGGCATAGAAAGTCAGTGCCGACAATGCATTACAGCTAAAGGTGGACATATTCCTTATTAGAAACCATTTTTTTAAAGTTTGCATGACATTTTTCCACATAAAAGTGTGATGTACTGTTTTCCCCAATAATGGAGTTTTCTGCCAAGAGTGCTTTTTTGCTATAACTCATGTAAATTATGTAAATTGTGTAAAGGTCTTTGTAGCATTTAATAAAGAACTGTTTAGTGCACATTTCGTCCAAATTTCTTGTTTCTCTGTTCATTCATATTTAAATTAGACATAAAAAACTTGTTGTACCTTAACTTTTCGAGGGCAGTGTATTTTATATAGTTTACCATATATATTATATATATATTTTATCGTTATTAAGTAAGAAATAGAAAATATATTTATATGCCTAACAAAATACAAAATATTCTTTTCTAAAAATCCTCCCATAAATTTGAGGTGCGTCTTACGGGGCCAAAATTGCGGTTCATAGTGTATAGAATATTACCTTTTTTTGAAAAAATATTTGCTTTAGTTGCTAAAATTTTTATGATTTCTATAACAATAGGGAGTATGGCAGAATGGAAGCCGTAGAATGAAATTATTTGAATAAATAATAGTATGGGGAAAAAAGTTATTTTTAATGTAATTTAGAAAGTATTGTACTCAATAGAGAAAAAAATATTTTCAAAAGCTGATTGAATAAAGATAAGGTTATAAGATTTATATAGCTCTTATATGAAGTAATACTAGAAGTAATATCTTTTCCGAGTAGATGTCATTATTTCTTTCTTCAGACAAAGTATATAAAACTCGGAAATTCCTGAATATAAATCAAGTTTTGTTGTTGCAAATAAAACATTCAAAAATGCGTTGAACATCTACTTTTAAAATGTCGATGATATAAGTAACCTCTTTGATCAATAGAAGCACCATTCAAGTTTTTCTTATTTCAACGAGCCAAGCCTCTTCGATGAGCATTTTGTTGTTATTTGTTTTAGTTAATGGTGGACATGTATGACAGAAATAGGCACTTTTGACTTGCAAATTAGTTTTTGCCAATGAATCTTACCTTCCTGAGTTCATCAGGGACTATTGTTGAGTTTTAAATAATAATTTATTGTCATAAAACAATGTATACGACGAATAATATGATTTTCACTCATCGAGAATTTTTGAATCGAATATATACTCAAAACAAAAGGGATTTTTTACACTCCCTCATAAAACAACGAATTTTAGAAGTGAAAAAACATCTAAGCCAATTAAAACTTCCAATAAATAAGTTACTTCCATGAGATCAGTTAAAAAAATTTTGTTTTGTAATGAGACAAAACTACTGTAACTGTTTTAGTGATGTCTTTCACCTAAAATAAGTTGTTGAAGGAATTTGGCTCGGTACCCTTAGAATTATAGATAATTATAATTATATTATTATAATTAGACTGTTGAGATTATTGATATACTGTTAACACAGGACATGATATTTTTTGGGAGAGATTTTGCATTAAAATTGTTGTGGGATGAAAATGTCTAACGGAGATGCACTACGCAAAGAATCGTGATCTGTCATTTTTACTCCTGGAGTAGATACGTTTTATGAAAACTATGATTGTTTGCCGTTTTCCTTTCGCTAGATCTTCATAAAGAGAAATTTATCGAAACTAGATGCCAGAGAAGAGTGTAAGGATATTTCTGCGGTCAATAGTACCACCAGTGGACGATAATTTATCGTTACAGTTTATGTTTCCCTGAATATGAAAAATATCAGATGTCTATCTAAG
Organism: Dolomedes plantarius; assembly: GCA_907164885.2. NCBI lineage: Eukaryota > Metazoa > Arthropoda > Arachnida > Araneae > Dolomedidae > Dolomedes > Dolomedes plantarius. Next base: position 68,937,981 of record OU015502.1, on the reverse strand, counting down.
ATTGATTTCCTTCGGTATGCACGAAGGTATTTCAAATGTTTGAAGAATTACAGGATAAACGTTACATTCCGATAATTATAAGCGGAAATTTTCAATTGAATTTGAAAAGCAAAGAGTTTATAGACTTCAAAGAGGACTTATTTGGACTACGCTGATAACTAACCCATTGCTATCAAGTACTCTTGGTGGTTCATCTATAGATATTGTTTGATATCGGCATATTGAGAAGATGGATTCGATAAAATGTATGGATTCTTTTATCATAAACTTATTTAAATAAAGTTTTAAATAATCATATTTCACCTCCAATCATGCGTCATTTTACATCTAGTGTCATGCCAAATGATTGCAGATAGGAAAATCTGGCTCTAAATGTCATATGAAACTCAATATGAAGGCCTTATTTGAATAGTGGTCCAACTCCATTCTTGTTCATTTTGAGATACAGCGGCTTAAAGTCTGCTGAGAAATGACTGCTGAAGTCTGAATTGTAACGCCCTCTGTTGTCAACAGAAATAAGCTGGAGGTGTACCAATTTAAAAATAAGATTGAAATGACTTGCATGAATAGGAAAGTGAGTCTAACTCCATTTTTTTAAAAGTGGAGTTGGACTACTATTCAAATATGGCCTTCATATGCAGTGTGATAGAATATTCATCCTATGTGGTGTCGAGTATCACACAAAATGAACACAGTAAAGCGTTCGTGCTTGGTTAGATCAATTCTCATGTTGCTGAATTTCACAAATAATAGTACGAGAATTCATCAATCCTTAAGTAATTCTTGAATTATTGGGTTCAGACTGAAATCCTTTTATAAGAATAAGGTTAGAATATTTTTTTCTTTGCAGCAACCAAGATTTGCAAACATTTTTAGTCTGATAGATATTTACAGTAATGACAAGGCGAAGAAAGCAACTCCAGTTTCCTTAAAGTGTCCATATATACCACGGGAAAAAACTCATGATATGCAGTTGAATATGAGCTTCAAAGAATGGTCTAAAGTCTGAACATTCATTCATATTTTGGCAAAATCGGAAGTGAGATATGAAATGACATCTGGAAGGATATGAAGGATGTCCGTCTAAATGGGCCTTTTTTTTAAACCCATGCTTAATCTGTGAAATCCTGCGCCGATAATCACTATAGGATGTTGGCTGAAAATTACAATTTTGAAAGTTAAGAAAGAGACTCTGCATAAGAAATTGAAGTTATCGAGATATTTCTGATATTTTCCCAAGTCACCTTTATGATCCTTGATTTTAAAAAATAAGTGAACCTCTTGACCTGCATAACTGAGGTCTTTATTAGCATATTCTATATCACAAAATGATAGTCGTAATTAAAGGAAGTTCAGTTACAGCGTGACTAATTCGCAAGCCTCAAAAAACAAAACAACACTTAAACGTCTAAGTGACGGTTTTTCTTGACTTCCTGGAAACCCCAAAAGTTAGAAAGGGCATAAACATTTACAAGAAATATGAAAATGAGGGAAAATAGGGAAATAATAGTCCTTCAAAGCATCAAAGTTCATTTATATAAAAGACAAAAATGTGATCGTTAAATAAGGTTTTAGGGTTAAGTGTTCTGCAATTCGCAAAATAATGCGGTTCAGATACCGGATTGCTAGTACAATAGATAAGCGTGTCAAAAGTATGACCCGAATTAGAATAAAAACATGCGATGGAAGACACAGAAATATTCTTTTCTTTTACCTCCTATTCTCTCTGTGCAGAAAACTAAGAGCGACTCTAGCCAAAGTTTCAGCCAGTATTCAAATGATAGCGAATATGCATAGGATTTCCTTCAAAGAATGAAACTGAAGTTATATTATGAGATTTAAAAAAACCTATATTTCAGTCCCCTGAGTAATACTTCACAGCATATAAACTATACGTTGGTAAAAAATGAACGAATATATATATATATATATATATATATATATATATATATATATATATATATATATATATATATATTATATATATATATATATATATATATATATATATATTTACATATATATATATACATATATATATATACATATATATATTTATATATTGATATATATATATATATATATATATATATATATAATATATATATATATATATATATATATATTCGTTTTGTTCTATTTTGATCACAATAATACGAAAAAAATTAAATAATTCAGCCCAACTTTCCCAAAAATATTGTAAAAACTGCCTGAAAAATAAATATTTCATAAAAATATTTAAAAGCGTTGGTCTTCAGCCCATATTTATAACAACTTGAAACTCAACTTTTATTTTCAAGGTAAAACAAATGATTTAATTTGTGCTTTTAATGATCACGAAAAAATTCCTCGCCAGCATAAATAATACATTTTTTATTTCACTCAATTTTCACCGAGTGGGCAATTAATATTTTATTATACTTCATATTGAGTTTTAGCTAAACATACATAATTAAATTTCTAAACAAAGCATTTACTGATTATGTATTCATTTGAATACATATAATGAACATCTGCTTCGAATTTATACTTCATTTATTACTCAAGTTTAATTGTTTACATAATGAGTTAATGGTTTGTATATTTGAACCGAAGCGAAAAAATATTCCAGTATAGATTTTACTCTTTATTTTACATGAATTAAAAATCGAAAGATATCATTAAATTAAGTGATTAGGGACACTTTAAAATATTTCTAAATTTCCCAATCCACATAGAAACGCAAGATTTAATTCCCAACATTGCGACTGAAGTAACTGTATTGTATATGACAAAAGCTTCCGAGGCATTAGTAATTAATGTTAATAAAATTTCAAATGCTTCATTAAATTAACTTATTAGTTGCTAAAATTAAATTCTGGTAATTTTTCCCGCTTTAAATGCATAATTTATTATATGGTAATTAAAGCATTAAATTGTGTTGAATTTCACAAACGTTTAAGTAGCATGCAACATAATCTTGACATAAATTAAATGGCTCTCTTTAGAAAAATTGAAAGAAACCCTTCATCGTCCTAAACAATCTGACGTATAGGTTTAGACAAAATCATAAACAGAAATGTACATGCATTAAACGCGATCTTCATTTGTAATTTCAAATTTATCCACGGTCTTATTTTTTCTGCTCTACCTCTTTTCTTATACCTTCGGCGTACTGTCAAATCATGGCAAGGTTATCAAACATACAGAAAACTCTCTTTCGCATCTAGTCCGAGTTTTGGTCTGCATTTTTAACCATACATAGGGTTGTGGGCAAATCCTTAAGAATACTCTCAAATTATTTTATCCACGAAGGTACTACAGTGGTTTTTTCCTCTTCTTTCACCATCTAGCAAGTTACATCTAGTAAGACACAGGGAAACAGAAAGTGATGATTGGGCAATGAAACGTGCGAATGTTTATTAGTATTGTGTATGCTCTAAATCAGTGGTTCCGAACATGTGGTCCGCGAGAGCCTCGAAAGTGGTCCGGCACCACATATAAAAAAGTTGTCAAATAAATGGGGATTTTGAAAGCAGTGTTCATTAAACTAGATGGGCCGAATATATTCCATGACTACCAGGTGTTGAATTAAAACTTCTTAAAAGTTTAACATAATCATTTTATTATTAGAATATGATATGTTAGAATGTGAGTGCGTTAATCCTGTATCCCTTTTGCCCGAGGGATATACTATACCCTACGGAACATTACCCCCCTGAAGACGGTGGCGCTGGTGGTGGTCCGTACATGGTTCAATTTCTGGCTTAGTGGTCCTCAGACGTCTACAGGAACTTATTAATTTAGAACATGGGTTGGGAACTACTGCTCTAAATTAATAAGTTCCTGTCTTAAGAAAATGTGGCATGCATTATTCTTACTAGATACGCACTCACACGAATACGTATATATGTACACAAATACACACAGATATATAAATGAACTAACATATATATATATATATATATATATAGTTTACAAATGTAAATTACTTAATATGAAACAAAAAAGAGTAAATAAATTTTAGGCGCTAAGCTGCTCACAAAAATATTTACGATATATAGATATTTAAAATTAAGATAATTAAAAGGGCAGATGTGACCATTTAATACTCCTCTAACCTGAAATAAGATTGACATATATAAATAGGCAAAAAACGGAATTGGAGGTGGTATAGTTGATGACTGGGGGGGGTTGTGACCCCCCAACCCCGGTTAAACATGTTTTAAGCCAGGCAACACTCCCGGAGGTCGGCTATAACACCAAGACAGTAATAAAAAATTATGAAGAGGAAAAATATTTTAGGTGAAATAGATAAGTTAAACCAGATAGTTTACTAATGTAGTCAACTAAAACATAATTACAAGATGAATAGAATGAAAAAATCTTAATACTAAGTTACAGAAATAGAATAATACTAATTAACTAAATAATTATTCACTGACATATACACTATATATATACAAAATACTTAGCTCCCACCAAGCAAAGAGACACGAAACCCTTGCACACTCACATTTTATAGACAAAGTAGGGATAAATATCGCCGTATTAGGGAAATTTTTTTAGTGTTGCCAACTTATTTTAAAAAGATTCATACAATCTTTATTGTCTAGATTAAAAAACTGGGTTAGAATAGATACGAGGAAATTGACGGGAAAACCCTGGTGAATAGCTATAGTTAAGAATTTAATTATACTGACGTCCATAGTTTTTTTGTTTGAATGTAAACGTTGACAACGTATTAACTGGTTAGTAACTATATTGCGTTTAATATTTAAATGTAGAGCATTATTCCAGTTCATAATCCTAACAGTTTTAAAGTTGTAAAACTCGCGTTTATCATATAGACAGTATGATATTAGATTTTGATTAACATTTAAACTCAAGTCTAAAAATACCAAATTTCCATAGTTATCTTTATCAGTCTCCACTAGTTTAAGATTTTTAGGATAAAAATTAATATCTATTTCATTTAAGTTTTCATTAAAACATATGAGTATATCATCTACATATCGGAAAAACATAAGTTCATTTAGAATCATTACACCTCTTTCATAAAAGTGAAGGTATATATCTGCTAAAGCAGATGAGCATCCTCCAACCATTGGTATTCCTTGTATTTGTTTAAAGAAGTTACTACCATTATATAAAACTGTTTCATAAAGTACAAGATCTAATAACGCACGATATTTATTTTCAGCTATATACGTCTTTAAATCATATTGATCGTATAATCCATGAATAATACTATAGAGATCTTTTAGGTCGATAGAGTTGAAAGAGATAGAGTTGGGTAGATAGAGTGTGTGTGTGTGTGTGTGGTGTGTATGCATGTATAAATTATTTCTTTTAGACACAATTCCATTAGAAATACTCAATCAGCATCATATAATACAATAGAGTGAAATCAAGTGCGCAAAATGAATTTTCATCCTTTATAAAACTTCGCAAGTGCACCACAGAATATATGCAGGAATTCTAGATCTCGGTGCATAATGTCTTTTGTACTCCCTTCTAGAAAATGTGGGGAAACTTCTGACTTTCTGCGTCCTGCTCTTTCGATGAGAAAATCTGGGGAATCACTTTGTCATGTGTAATATAACCCGGAATAATTGAAGGCATAAAATCACGCACTTAGGACAGAAATCCCTGTCATTAATCCTTAAACGTCACTTATGACATGTTGCCTTAATATCACTAGAAGTTAGCTGAACGAGAACGGATTACTTCGAAAAGGGATTTTTCAGCAGGCATGTATCACCGTATGGATATTCTATAGAACGCATTAATCATTTAATATTAAATCGCTGCATAATGTATACTAAAGCGTAAACACTGAGCCGTATACTTTAACTTGCTGTGACTAAACTCTTGCAAAGTTCCAGGAGAGTGGAATATGCGTAGTAAATATAATACTAGATGCACAGCATTGATATTTAATACTCGAACAATAATAGTTTGTCGTTGTATAATGGGAAATAATCGATCTAAAAAGTTTTCTGGACATTTAAATTTTATGTATTAAAGTGGAATGGTACTTTACTGTTCATATTTAAATGTAAATAGAATTAGATTTTAGAGCAAATTTGAAAATATAATCAATACTTATATAAAAAGTTTGTCAAATATTACACTGAAAGTTATATATATATATATATATATATATATATATATATATATATATATATATATATATATATATATATATATATATATATATATATATATATATATATATATATATATATATATATATATATATATATATATATTTATATAATGTTAAAAAATGTTTAAAATATTTGAAGACGGTGATACACGACTTCTTCAGCTGTTTTAGTTTTCAAAGGCAATTTATGCATCAATTATGCATGCTTTCAATTTATGCATCACTTTGTTTCTGAAGTGTAACTGTATTGTGTGAAAATCTAATTCCATTTAAAAGTTTCTCATAATCTACAATGCAACAAATTATCCCAGATCATTAGCAAATGACAAATAGGATAATGAATTTGAAGACCTAACTCTGTTTTTTACATTAAAAGGCCCAGAAAAAAGCATTTCAGTTTCTCGAAAAAGATGAAGCATAATAATTTTTTTTTTCAAAATATAAGATTTTGTCTATGGTTTTGAAATTTTCCCGCAAAACGAATAAGGGCTCTGCTTCCTATCAAGATATTTTTAACGTAAAGAAGCGTTATATCAATGAAAAAGATGGCACTTTAGGCTTTCTTTGAAAAAAGAGGTTCAATGAAGCCGCCTTATATATCTTCATTTATTACGACGGCTGCCGATACAACCGGTGATAAAGAGAAAAAATAATTTCTATTTTCAAAGAATCATTTTAATTTAAGTTTCTTATGTTATTTTTTAAATATGTACATCTTTGGCCGGTAAGACTTTAATTATCATTCAATATTCACTTTATATATCATACTTTCCACTTACGCTCTTGACTCTCGCTTACTGCAATTTCTCTAAGTCATATAAATACTAGGTTTTTTGACCTGGGTTTCCCCGAACCTGAAAACCCGGGTTTTTCAAAGATTTTACGAACCCGAAACCCGGGGAATTTTTAATGTAAGTCCGGGGAATTAGTTATTTATCTAATACGGTAGAATACCAATTATATTCCTTAATTTGGAACCAAGACCAATCGTATGATGAGTTTGGTAGTTAAATTTTTAAAAACAAAATATTTGATCTGGCAACAACCCCAATAAAACGATAATTCAACGTAAATGATAATGGGTCAGTGTGTGAACCAGAAGTAGAAGTTGAGGTGGGTTAAAGATGAGTTGAGTTAAAGGTGAAATTGAAGATGATGCTACGAGTATTGGTGCTTGCACTAAACAAATATCCCTATCTGATGAGCTTAGTATGTTTCTGCAGGAGAATGATAATAAGGAAAATCATAAAAAATCAAAATATGGTTCATGTATCATAAGAAAAGAATCTGAGTTGTTTCGGGAACAAAAAGCTGACCTGAAATGCTAGATAAACTTTTCAGGTCTTTAACCCTTCAATACTCGCACGGTTGACATATGTCACCCACCTGCTTTCATCTTCCCTAATGGTGGCTATCCGAAGGTTGGAAGTCTCCCCTTTTCCTCTACCTTCAAATGAGCCTTCCCTCTTGCCCCCTCTCTTTTCACTTTAGTTAGTCTCTAACTGTTTTTCGATTAAATCGCGCTAAAATTCACAGGTTGACACCTGTCCCCTACGCGACCATCTACGTAACTTTTAAAGGAAAGTGAATTTATTTTAGTCCCCGTAAAATTTAGATTTTAGATCCTGTTCTTTATTTATGATTAAAAATCTAATAAGAGAGAATCAATCTCTAATAGTTTTTTTAAATCAAACTTTTTTAATGACATTTTTGAATGTGAAAAAAAAAAAAAAAAAAAAACTTGTTAGAAATATCAGAACAAGGCAGGAAAACATTATAACACATCTTCCAGGACCAAAAGGCATAGCAGCAATTTTTTTTCTCCAGAAAAAAATATTAGAGGTGTTTATTGACGAACACTTCTATAAAATAATAGCAGACTGCACAAATATTTACATTGATTCTATCAAATATAAATTTGAAAGGGATCGCGATGCCAGAAACACCAACGAGGTAAAAGTCAGGACCTTATTTGGTCTTCTTCTTTTGATAGGAACTTATAAAAGTTCCAGAACAAATATCAATAAGTTATGGGATAACTCGAACGGTAATGGGTAAGAATCATGCTACCTAACAATGAGCAGAAACAGGTTTCCGTTTCCTGTCAGGTGCCTTCGTTTTGATGACATTCGGGATAGGGCATCTCGACGAGAATTTGATAAATTTGCTCCCATAAGGAATGTATTTGAAATAGTGTAGCTCAAGAGGAAAAGAAGGTGCCAGAGGACGCTGTTCAGTGGCGCACCCAGAATTTAAAATTGGGGGGGGGGGGGGCAAGTGAACGGATAAAAATATTTGTAATGCAAATTCAATATTCATAATGCATTTACTATTTATTTGGGGGTGGGGCAGTGGCACTTCAGTGTATATATATATATATACTATATATCTATGTATATATATATATATATATATATATATATATATATATATATATATATATATATATATATATATATATATATATATATATATATATATACACACTCATGGACAGAAAAATTAGCGCACCAAGAAATAATTGCGGGATCGTAACGAAACTTACAATGAAGGTACATGTCGGGGAGATATGCAAATGATTAGAAATGCAGCGTGATTGCTCATTACGTATAGCCGGTAGAGGGCGTTGAACATCGTACACTGTGGAGCATAAAACAGGTAACCAAAGCTTGTTTGAGTGTGCTGAATCATTTTCAAAGGAAGAGCTGAGATAGACATGCCATTACGCCGTGTTCGAAGACAATATAAGCAGTTGTCGCAGTTTGAGAGGGGGAGAATCGTCGGGATGTTGGAAGCTGGGTGGTCAGCTAGGCGAGTAGCTCGTCAATTAGGTCGCTCAGATTGTGTTGTGAGGAGGTGTTGGGACCAGTGGACCCGAGAGATGTCATGTACACGAAGATCAGGCTCACGACGTTCTCGACAGACCAGTCGTTGAGAAGACCGCCACATCGTAAGAAATGGACGCGTACAGCCATCTGCTTCATCGGCCGCCATCCAGGCACAGGTAGCACCTTCACTAGGGGCCTCTGTGTCTTCTCGAACCTTACGAAGGCGCCTGGCTGAAGGACAGTTGGTATCGCAGCGCCCATTACGTGTGCTGCCCTTGACGCCCACCCATCGACGCCTCCGTTTGGAGTTTTGCCGCGCACGAGGAAACTGGACTGCAGCGGAATGGAACCAGGTCGACTTTAGCGACGAATCCAGATTCAATCTCGGCAGTGATGACAATCGTGTTCGTGTGTGGAGAGCCAGTGGTGAACGCTTCAATCCTGCCTTTTGCTGTACAGCGACACATCGCTCCCACAGCTGGTGTGATGGTATGGGGTGTCATTGCCTACAATACACGGTCACCCCTATTATTGTTCCGTGGCACCAATTACAGCCCAGCGGTATGTTCATGAAATCCTGCAACCACATGTGTTGCCACTCATGCAACGGCTCCCAGAAGCCATTTTTCAACAAGACAATGCTCGGCCTCGTACGGCAAGGGTGTCACAAGACTGTCTCCGCACTGTTACTACCCTTCCTTGGCCTACCCGATCCCCAGATTTGTCTCCAATCGAGCATATCTGGGATCATTTGGGACGACGAGTTGGGCATCCCACGAGTTTGAACGAACTAGAGGCAAGGTTACAGCAAATATGGAACGAAATGTCTCAAGACATCATACAGAACTTGTATAACTCAATGCTCGATCGTATCGCATCGTGCATTCGCGCTAGAGGGGGTCCAACGGAGTATTAACTCCTCCGTTATTTTGCCTTTTTCTCTGAAATAAATTATCCTTTTTCTTTGATTTTCTTACCATTTACTTATATCAAAGTAGTCATTACGTATGTAAAATTTCGTTTCATTTTGACTACTCCTTGTTGGTGTGCTAATTTTTTTGTCCATGAGTGTATATATATATATATATATATATATATATATATATATATATATATATATATATATATATATTTATACGCGAGTGTGTATGCGTGTATTGTACACCTGTATTTTGCGTTTTCTTGAGGGGCTCTTTTTCGTGAAATCGCTAGTGACACGGAAAACAAAGTTGGTGACAATGAATCTCGGCCATTATAAACCCTAAAAGGCAATAAAAGGTGATTTTATACTTCTTTTACTAGCTACTTTGAGTAAAAGGAATTTTCGAACTGTCCAATGTAAACACGATTACGATATTTTTTCTGTACTTCAAGAAAACACGTTCTGAATGAAAATAAGAACATTTTAAATTTTAAAAACAGCTATTGTAATAAAGGTAAGTCATTTTATATGTATATATATATATATATATATATATATATATATATATATATATATATATATATAAATATATATGATCGACAATGCAACATTTTATCCCATATATTTAGCAAATGACAAATATGGTAATGAATTTGAAGACCTAACTGTGTTTTTTACATTAAAAGGCCCAGAAAAACCATTTCAATTTCTCGAAAAAGATGAAGCATAATAATTATTTTCCAAAGTATAATATTTTGTATTTGAAGGGTTTTGAAAATTTTCCCGGAAAACGAAGAAGGACTCTGCTTCCTATCAAGATATTTTAAACGTAAAGAAGCGTTAAGTCAATGAAAAAGATGGCGCTTTAGGCTTTCTTTGACAAAAGAGTTTCGTTGAAGCCTTCTTATATATCTTCATTTATTACGACGGCTGCCGATACAACCGGTGATGAAGAGAAAAACTAATTTCTATTTTCAAAATCATTTTAATTTAAGTTTCTTATGTTATTTCTTAAATATGTACATCTTTGGCCGTTAAGACTTCGATTATCATTCAATATTCACTTTATATATCATACTTTCCACTTACGCTCTTGACCCTCGCTTACTGCCAGTTTTCTAAAGCATATAAATACCCGCTTTACGAACAATCTCCAAGGTGCAATGAAATGGTAAAAGTGGGAACTACTTGTATATCTACCGATCTATCTATCTATTTACACACACACACATACACACACACACACACACACATATATATATATATATATATATATATATATATATTCCTGACATGTGATAAAATTTGAAACGGGCAGAATATGTTTTCTTTTTCTGCAAGGAGTAATCTTCTTAAATATACCGTAATAAATGTGTTAAATATTTAGATGAAGTATTACACACTTATGGTAATCTTACTGGTTGGTAATTTTTAAAGGACTGATTTAATTTAATGAATGCATTTCAGTAATTTTATATTAATACAGTATAATTACCTTGGACCTAGAAATCAAAGGCTTAAAATAAAAAAAATATATAATTAGATTTTCATACAAAATGCTCATAAGAACTGATAAGTGTTTTATTTGTTTGTTTTCATAGTAAATGTTGAAACGAAATTTTAAGAATTTCCTACTTTTGTTTTATAATATTTCCTTTATGTCGGATTCTTTTATCTTTCAACTATATTGCAGTTCTATGAACATGCTTATGAAACAACCTGATAGATAAATATATCAGAGGTTTATATTTTATGGTATAAACGGATATTCAAAAAAACTAATTGAAACTTTGTAGAAATTGATATAGGGAGATTTGTATTCACTGCTTTCATAGAATTTCGAAGAATCGAACAAGGGAATTTCAGGAATTTTATACAAATATCTTTTTTTGCATAGATCGAAACAAAATAAATCCTTTATCTGATTGTTACTAGGAAGGAACAAAATTAAGCCTCTAGGGAAAGATGATATATAAAATTTTAATATAAATCTTATTTTTTTACATTAATACCTTATACATAGGCATGCAGTTTATAATATTTTCCTAAGTCGAAATCATTATAAGGAATAATCGAAAAAAAAGTTGTATATTGAGAAATAATGAAGCATATATTCCGGTTTCTATAAATGGATCTATGGATAAAAGTTTTATAGAAAGTCAGTAAATTAGCTTGTTATGTGTATATTCCTTACGTATACTATATGTAGTTTAATACCTTATTTAAATATGTACTGTTGGCTTGCATGTATGCAAAAATATTTAAGCACACTATTTACGAGACATTCCTTATTAATATATATATATATATATATATATATATATATATATATATATACTTATATATATGGTCCCACCAGACGCCACTCGTAGGGGGAGAGAGCTCGGTCAAAATTTAGGTGGCACCTAGTTAAATTGGACTCCGACCCTTGTGGTGCTATTAGAAAACAGGTGCAGCACCACTGAGGACGCTAACCTATATATACCTGGTTTGGAATAAATTCCGTCCATGGGGCCTTAGTAACAACAGCAATATATATATGTATATATATATATATATATATATATATATATATATCAGATTATAAACTTAAGTGCACAGAAGCTATGAAATATATTAAGATAGTACATAAAAATATTATCATAAGACAATATTAAGATAATTTATATCCAAAAAGAATTTTAAATCATTAAACCTTTCGTTTCTTTAGGAACATTTTTCTTTCAATGGCGATATAAATGTTTCTACCAGAATCAACCAGTAAAATCTTTTAAAGTTATTTGAGAAATATTTCACTAATTTCAACATACAATAAACTGAAATATTCAAGCTGATGTAAATCTTTAAATATACTGCGATCCATATTTTTGGTTACATTTATAAAATTGTCCCAAAAGCAGAAAATCCCTGTCATTAAATAAATTTTATCCTTTAAATCCCCTATATGACGCGATTTCTGGTCGTTTTAATTCTCCCATCTCACTTAAGGAATATTCAATGCATTTCCTTATCTAAAGTCGGTTTGAAGTCAAATTATTATTCAAATATCGCACCTCTTTACCGGAAGGTGTTGGATCGGAATTAATTTTCACCTGAATTTATTAAATATGAAAGTCTTGAAATATTGCCTCCTGACTTGAACATAAAGTCACATGTTATGGGTTACATTAATTAAATATGGAGATGAGTGCTTTTAACCCGCACACATCAAATTCTGATTGCGAAAATTAGAAATTCCTTTTGTATAGGAATGTTATCTCGTTTTACTTATAAATTTGCAAAATTACTTAAATATTTTCGTATGTTTTATTAAAATATGACGGTCTAAAGATATTTCATGGTTTTAAAAGTTATCAACATTTTCTACTTTTAAGTAAATATTAAGGAATTTTCATGTATGATAAAATAATAAAAGGTTTTGGGATACGGAAATTATAATATGTAACTCTATAAACTTCACTAGTTCAGTCTTTCTTGTAATCCGCGTTCGGATTTCTTAAATATGTTGTTGTTGTTCTTATTGTCGTTTTTGTTGTTGTTGTTTCAAATCAGCCTGGCCGGAATCGTATTCTTGACAAGGTCCATACAGGCTAGCGGACTGAGGGGGTGCGGCTCCAGTTTATTTAATGGCACCACAAGAATCAGAGGTCAGCTTTAGCCATGTACCACCTCAATTTTGACCTAGCACCCCCAGAGGTGACATCTTGGAGTCATACGCTCTACCACCCTCTCTGACCTCATAGAAGGACTTTCCTGTCTACGGATTTAATGTGCCCATATCCGGCGTATACACGGAGGTATTTAATGGAACTTGCTGTTATTCGATCCGAGTACCCTCAGCACCGAAAGCTGATGGGCTACCATTAGGCTACCGCAAGCCCTTTCTTGAATTTGTAAATTTTGATTCAATAATTCAATACTTATTTTGTTTTTAACAATGAAGCCTACTGCAATATTGAAATTATTACAGTTATGAAATGCATTAAAATTCGCAAACTCCTGTTCTGTATTTAGCTTTGTTTATCAAATACATTAATCTTCAAACTTATTTTCTAACATGTATTGAAAAATATGAAGTAGGTGTATTGTACTCCCTTTCATTTTATGTACGTTTGCTTTTATTATTGATAAAACAACTTTTTTAAATTGACAAATATGATGTTTTTCAGCGTAATCTGCTTTATTAATTTAAAATTTTGGGTGTATCTGTATTAAATGCGGTAAAAATGATTAATCGTTAAGATTTCGAACCTCGATATTTTACAATTTTTATAATTTGGCAAGAATTTTGTGCCCGTGACCCGAAGGATCTGTGGAGCTGGAAGTATATATATATATATATATATATATATATATAAGATGCAATAGCTACAGCATTCTTTTGCAAACAGTTATAGTTATCTCTGAGAAACTCTGTTTCGTATAGTTACCCAAATCTCTTGATTTTTTAAAAAATCGGTGAGATACTTAGGGGTTTAAATTTGTATGCTGTGAAGGACAAAGGTGTTATTCCCCCCCCCCCCCCGTTAATTTCCCCACCCCCTGACACACACACCATCTCCTATCATACGCAATATGGACTTTCTCAGTATGGAAAAGGACACCGGAAATAGATTCATTAACTGGGGTTTATGTTAAACCTAGCTAGCTTAGTCTTTAACAGCCAAATAAAGCTCAAGGTGAAATTTCATTGTACTTATGAAATATACCACATACTTCACTATATTAGGGTCGACGATTATCTTAATTTAAGGATACGGAAGGAAAAGTGGCTAATTATTTTATATTTCGGGGTTTGTCTAACAGCCCTGTGAATATATATATATATATATATATATATATATATATATATATATATATATATATATATATATATATATATATGTGTGTGTGTGTGTGTGCTCGCCCTTGCCCCGGTGATTATGGAAGGAGTAATTTCGAGTTATTTAGAGGTTTGAATTCTAACAATTTAAAAAATACTCTGATTCTGTGTAATAAAATAATTCAGGCAATATTTATGGTTCACATTTTGCAATTCATATTTACTTGTATACTATGTGTGCGCATGTTTATTAACGACATTCAAAAATATGCAACTTGATTAATATATAAAGTCGACAAGATGGTAGATCAGGTAATAAAATGTCATTAGCATTATGAACAAAAACTTCATAATATAAAATTGTGCTTTTTCAGACGCCTGATACTTTTAAAAATCCTTTTTCATAAATATTAATCTCTAATGAATTTTTAAAGTTATATAAAACTGGAAAAACGAGACAAATACAGCCTTTTCTTTACCTGCAGTTTTAGTGGAAAAAATAAAATTTTCTTTCTAGAAGCAACATGTAGTAATGTTTAATGATCTGATCACGGAAGACCTTTTGTTTAAATCTCGATATATCTTAAATGTCTGCTTTCTAGGCAGACATAAACATATATTAATCAACATAAAAAGTAATTTTTTGAATATATTATAAACTGTCATACTCGATATAAACATAAGCGCTACAAAACTTCGATATTTAAACTATCAGATATAAAATGTATTCTTTGTTTAAAATCTCAAAATTCTTCTAAACTCCTGTATTTAAATCAGGAATACGAAATGTGTGCTGTCTTAACTTGTCTCTTTTTGGAGTTAAAGTGGAAATCACATGCCAAATAATTTTTTTGCGAGCAGCTGGATACGATTTAAAAAAAAACCTTACTTTTATTTCATGTTGATAGATCTCATTTTTTAATGTCTTGTAATATAATATATATATATATATATATATATATATATATATATATATATATATATATATATATATAACTAATAATACTTTAAAAGCCCTGCAAAAGTAGTCTGAGTCATTCTACTTTGTTTACTGAAATAAATTTTGAAATCTCCTTCGGAAATAATTTTGTTTCTTATTCTTACATTCGTTGGTTCTCAGCACTGTGAAAATAATATACATAGAATGCAGCAAAATTAAAACACACTTCACGTTTCTCTTTGGAGTGTAAATTTGTTATCTAGTTCTATCTGTTAATATCTAAACTCGTAGCTATTTTTACAGTATATGTAAATACATTTACACGATGTTACATAATATTCTAATAATTCTAATATTTAAATACGAAATTCCTCTGGAGGTAGTAGTTATTTTGAATACCTGAAGAAAATATTACTATTTTTTTGTGTGTGTCTTCAAAGGAAAACACACACATAAACAAAAACCCAGGCATTTCTTACCTTTACATTTTGAACTACTGAATTTCAGACAGAACGCTTGCATAACAAATGCCGAAACCATTTTTGGTTATATAAAGTATCTTACTTTTCTGAAATTTTCCTGAATTTTATTTTGCAAATGCAAGGAGAAATATCATTCCTCTTGACCCCTAATTAAAGTATTTTGCTTTCTGTTTTGGTCTTCATGTGTACCATCAAGAAGTTCAATTCATTCCATAGATGCTCAAAACGATTTCGTCGGAGTATTTTACTTGCCTGTATGTTGCTTACATCGATATCTAGAGACTGATTCGTGAGAACTTGTAAGAGTAATGCGCGGTCCTGCTCCTTTGAAAAACACTAATTGAGTTTTGTAAGTGCTTAATATTCTAGAACACCTTAGTAAAGATTCAGACTTCGTACATTATCGATATTAACTAGTAAGTCCATAAGAAGCTTTCAAACGTATCTTCAATGGAGAACAGAGGACCTTAGAGTACGCTATTAAGTGGGTAGAACTATAAAGCTCTAAAAGTTGCATTGAACCATGGACGTATGATGCATGTGAAATTAACATTAAGCGTGTTTTAAGTGATTGCTGCTTCTGTCAAATATAGTTGATTTAACAGTTGTTGTTGTTCCTAATGCCCCCTTGCCTGAAGTTCCAGACCAGGTCCATATAGGCTTTGCAGGCTGAGTAGTGTTATAACAGCATCAAAAGGGTCGGAGTTCGACTTGGCTAACTGACACCATAAATTTGACCCAGCACGCAGGGGTAATATCTAGGGGGGGGGGGGGTCATACCCTCCCACTGACCTCAAATGACTTTCCTATCTATGGATTCAAAGGGCCGATATTCGGCCTAGACACAAAGGTATTTAATGGCACTTGTCGGGATTCGATCCAAGCACCGAAAGCGGATGCGCTTCCACTAAGCTACCTCCGGCCATCGATTACACAGTGAAGAAGAAAGCTGTAGGGGTAATATCAGCAAAGATTGTCACCTATCTGTAGGTTGCGGAAAGTTTTCTAATAACAAAATAGTATGTTGAAGCAATCATTGTATTGATCACCTGTCTTCATTTAACACTCGCCAGTCCCTTTCAATTTCTTCTAGGGGTAATAACAGAAACATTATGAAACACCTCAATAACTGTCATTACAAAATGGGGGCAATGAAGGATTCTTATGGGATTCTAATGAAGAGCCACTCTTCTTAAGATGTCTCTAACATTCCGCTGCATTAATAAAGTGAAGGATATCAGAGTAACACAGTATTCTAAATATAATCTGCTTACAATTCCGAATTTAATATGTTTGGTTTGGTCTATGAATTTGAATTATCTGTAGATTGACTTTAACAGGAGGATTGATTGTAATACGTTTCACAGAGCATTGGTTCTGATTTGAAATATAATTTTATACCTTTTCATCAAGTTACCATAAAATTATAATTCAAATGACTAGAGATTTTTCTACATTTATATATAGATAATGAAAGGAAATGGTATAAAGGCTTTTGAGAAATTTGCTCTAAAATATTTGGTGTAGTATACATTTAAATTTCTCATTTTAACAAGTGTTCATTTCGAGGAATATTTCTGAAAAGCATAACGTAATTTAGTTACTTCATTGTATATTGGTGTACAAAATTTAGGGATATCTGAAGCAATTATAAATAAGAAATTGTACCTGACATAAGTTTAAAAAAAATTAAATTCTGTGCATATGCAAATTTAAAGCAACCGAAGGTAAAAACAGCAAACTACGGAGAAATAACCCGTTGATTATGCAAATAAGGAAATTTGAACAAGTAAGGTTCGAATTCGTGTTACGACTCTTGTATATGCATATATATTTGCGTTTCACAAGTTCTTAAGTTAATTATCATTAAGATATGGAACATTATTATTTAGATACTGCAAATACATCATTAGAGGAATCACACAGGAGGCGAGGTCGTTAGTCGATTAGAAGTTGATCACAGTCAGAATTTCCATACCCTCTCGAATATCAAGAAAATTTCTTTGCACAGGAAATGTTCGCCGACAGAAATTTCAAGGTCATCCAAATGCTGTTACTGCATCCGAACAATCTACTATATGTATATTTTGCCCATGTGAAATTGCCAAGCAACTTCAAGGCTGACATTGGATCTCACAATAGCCAATGATACAATTAATGTAGGATTATTGCTTACTACGTTTTTTATAAATAAACGTAGACTATATAACGTAGACTATATAAGATCATGCATTGGGTCTCCTTTTTTTGTTTTACAGATCGGACAAATTCAGGTAACTTTGTTTTTATCGCTAATGGAGCTTTAAACATTAGCAGGGGTTACCTTCCCTGATTAATTAGCTGGGATTAGATGGAAGAAATCTCGATAAACGACTATACAGATTTTCATATCTGCTTAAAATATTCTAGAACCTTCCACTTGAATATACCTGGTGCTTTGCATCCAGAAGTAAGGACTTTGAAGCCAAAAGTTTCAATAGAATGATAAAACCAGACCTCATCGAGTATTAACGGTAAACGAATACCTTGGAACTGAAGAAATCACTCGATTGGACCAACAACACTATACTCACGAAATCCCAATTCTATTGAAAATTTTTGGGATGTCATTGGACACGGAGTCTTTGCATGCTACCTCCCTTTCCGGAGTTAGCACGATCTAAGACCCTCCTGCTTAGAAGAATGGGAGAAAATTTTTCAGATATTAATTAACAATATAATCATTTATGTAACATACCAGAGTAGAAAGTATGCTGTGCCTACATATCTGCTCGGTGTGATCATACATTTTACCAAATTTTCCATCCAGGATATAGATTTGTAATTAGTACATCTTGATTTGCTCTTTTAGTTGTCTTCAAGGCAAAATATTTTAGGCCGCTGTCAAATATTTTAACAGCCTAATGTCTGTATTGCACTTCCTGTAAAATTTCAGCATGTTTCATTTTTTTAATTATCTGTTAATGCTCATTATTCTATTATACCTTAATTTTGTACAAAATGTATTTTTCTCCTAATCAGAGACTTCATTCAACATTACATAATGTTGCAGTTTTCTGCAAAGTTAAAATATTTTATTGCTCACTGTAAACTGTATTTAAAAGTTTATTTTGAATATAAATATATACAAGTTACGGGTAATTCCCCTTATATATTCTCATTTTAAAGAAAAATGAAATTTGTACGCGCTATTTTGATGGATATAAAATATAAATTTCCCCTTTCCTGTTTAGTTTTTCGCATTTCTAGCAATATCAGAGTCAAACATCCAGACAGGTCTAGTATCCTGTTCGTTTCCATTAATATACAACGCTTTTAGCGAAATTTGCTTTCGATGAGCAAATTTGTGTAGCGACATTGCATCAAAGATTCAATAACAAAAATGTTAACCTGCTGCAGGGTTTCAGCTTATTAATCCTGCGGTGACTCTTCAGTCACGTCCGAGAGCTTGACACATATTGGGTTTATCTCTAAGTGGACGGATTATGGAAATATGGCACATTACCACGAGCATGTCTCTCGTAAAATATGTATTTTGACACAGATTAAAACGGTTTCAGAGGTGTTTTATTAAACGCTGTTGGAACAGGCTTCCTCTCTTAACATGTATTTAACCCGTATATAATCGCAATTTAAGCTGTTAATCTGACACTTTATATTCCGCTTGAAGGTGACTCTCAACCGTATATTATCGATGCTTTGGTGATATTTCATAGCGGCTGTATTAGAAACAGTCTAATGGTAGTAGAAAAATCATTTTTTCTTCATGAATCAGCATTATATGATATCAAAAACTATAAATTTAACATTTTAGGCAAGACACAATTGTGTGTCATTGCATAATTTCTAATTGCTTAAAATATGATCATATACTGAGAGGTTTCTCGGTACATAATATTTATTGCATACATAATATTTAAAGTATTGTTCTAAAGTATTGCATACATAATTTTTATAGTATTTTAAATCTATTGTTGATCTAAATCATAATAATACATTATTCTTTTAACATTACATAATTAAGCTTGTGTTTAATAATATATAAATGCCAAAAACTCTACAGGTAAATTATACTGCGGAATAATATTTAATTAAGAATAGAAGCAAAAAGTAGCTTTTTCCTAATTTATGAAAACAAAATCTGTTATCGGAAACTTTAAGATACATAATCATATCCTCTAAAAAAACTACACTAGCATTACTGTTCGTTTTGTTTATGCTTAAATTGATCACTTAAATGTGTATTAAATGTCTTATATATAAAACATGTAGTTTTGATGTTCAACTAAAATGACGTTAAGGCTTATTAACATTTTTACTTGATTATTAGTCATTAACAAACATTATTGAGTCGTTAACGAAGTTATACAAAATTTCACATTCAAATTTTTGAAACATGATCAAAACTTAATCGAAGTGATTTTTTTTATTTTTATACGTTTTCCAATAGTTTATATTATGGAATTAGCTGTTAAATGGGTTAAATTTGTGTAAAATCGGCATAGTGTCTAAGATAATACGGGAGTAACTATTTTGGACAGGCTGAAGCGGCTCTCCTCACCTCGTGAGATTCATTTAAAGTGGATGCCTTCCCATGTAGACCTTGCCGGAAACGAGATTGCTGATACCCTGGCAAAAAGAGATGCTGACGAGACTATGGATATGCCCTCACCTCTAACATAGACTGAACTGTATTCTAAACATAACTACTTTGTAAGGTCTACATTCGCCATCCCCCCGTACACTATTGGTACCGCCCCGGTGGTTATCTGTCCCTCCGGTACAACAGACAGGAACAAAGTACAATAACCCACTTTCGTAGTGGCCACTTAAGAACATTGGCTTATACCGACAGAGAAAAAGAGTTTCCATCTTGTACCAAATGTTCTAAAGGCTAAGACAATCCGGATCATATCCTTGAGTGCTTGGGTCTTGAAAAGGAAGATCTGGAGAGGCCATTGTTGATCATTGACTTGTTGAGAGTGTGCGTTATCATGGACCTAATATAGCTGGTCGACAGGGATCAGCAACAACAACAACTAGTTGTTAAACGTCCCACATTTGGCGTGAATGACTGTTTTTTCCAGTAATTTGTAGAACATTTATAAATTACTAGCTGTTTACCCGGCGTTCCCGGATAGTTTGGACATCTCGGTTTATCTTGGTCATTTTGGACATTTTGTTTTACAGCCCTTCTCACTCCCCCCCCTCCGGCTCCGGCTGAACTTGGAACTAAAAGGCATCGGCAGTGTCACCATTCATCTCAACGACCACGAAAACTATGGATATGACACTAATATCGGATTTTTTAAATGTCACTCTCTTCCCATCTCCACACCTAAGGGTACACTAAACATGAGCTTAAATGTCCGCTGGACTGTCACCAATCAGCATAGCAACCCCGAAAACTAAGAATTTTATTCTACTCTCGGTCATTTTGAACACTTGAATTACTCCCCTTCTCACACCTTCCCCATGCCGATGGGGGGCTGTACTTGCATTTAAATGGCATTGGGAATGTTGCTATGCGTCTCAGTGACTCCGAAGACTATGGATACGACACTAATATCAGTCGTTTACAATTACTTTCACAAGCCACCTCTTTCCCACCCCACCCCTAAGGATGCAGGGGATGTCTTAAACTACCCCACCTCCAGTATTTTATCCCAGATTGTCAGTCATATGTGTAAAGTTTGGTTGAAATTGTTCCAGGCGTTCCAGATTTATACTGGAACATACACACATACACACACACACACACACATATATATATATATAAATATATATATATATATATATATATATATATATATATATATATATATACATATATATATATATATATATATATATATATATATATATATATATATATATATATATATATATATATATATATATATATATATATATATAATACAAGCTGCACGGGTAAAATGGAAATTTTACCCGTGCTTCGCTACGGAGTACATTCAAATTAAATACACCGGTCAATGTACGCAATTAATGCCAAAAAGTATATTTATAAAAAAATCGTAACAGATATTTTTATAGACAAAATAATGTAGAAGAAAATATTCAAATTAAATACAACGGTCAATGCATGCAATTAATTTGTATGTTTAATATCCATAAACATACTAATTTGAAGTAAATTCTTAAACAACTTGCATCTCAATTAGTCTAGTGTTTAAATTTTATTTGTTACCGTATTTTTGAATTTTTTGTCAATTTATTTCGTTTTTATGCACGTGCTGCAAAATCAATTTAAAATATCACAAAAAGAATACGATATAAATTGTTCATTATTAAAAATTCGCAATCAATTAGTTTTATATTTTAAATAATATAATATTTAATTATGAAAATATTTATAATGACTAAATCGATGTAACGTAAGAAAATATTGAAAACGTAGTAATTAATTTTTTTCTCGAATAAAACGTAAAATTAGTATTGTGCTGTATTTGTTACTAAACGAATAAATTTTTACTATATATATATATATATATATATATCAATTCATGATTGGAAGCTTCGAAAACTAACTTGTAATTCCGTTGGAATGAATTGCCAGTAAATCTTCAGAGTCAATTGCAGCTTAGATTTTACGAAAATCTATCTGCTTCTTTGCCATTAAACTATCAACTGAAGAACTTGCTTCCTTTGTTGTCTCCATTTATCTTTTTAATGTTTTTTTTGTTATTTTACTAACAACTATTTGTCTTTTTCAAGTTAAAACTGAACTTCCTAGTTTCTTTCAGTTACATTGTATTTGACTTTCTTAGGGACTATTTTTACAAGCATTTCCTCAAGATATACTTCAGTAAGGTTTAAGTATAAAAATAAACAACCTTGAAATGTGTTTTAATATGCTTTTCTCAAGTTTAGAAATAAAATAACTAGCAGTTTTTTTTAAATACGCATTCTTTAGAGATTTTTCTTCTTAGTAAAGTTCTTTTAAACTTTTGTTTTCAAGCTAAATAAGACTATTTTTATTCCCTAATACGTTTTGCTAAATTTAGCTAAACATTAATTTAAATTTTGCTTCTATTTTTTAAAATTTACATTTTTCTTTTTAATGTCGATATTTATTGCTACAAATTTTAAATAACACTTCATGAGGATGATCTTTTAATTCGGTGCTTGTTGAAACTTTAACAATTAATATTTACAAGAAAAAAATAACTCTTTATATACCATGTTTTTAAATTTTCTGTTGAATCTTATAAACTTCACAATTCTATGTATTAATAAATATTGAAAAAAATTTTTTTTGATTAATTATTCCATCAACTTGAAAGAAAATGAAGTTAATTGGAAGTTAACTTGCGTTTAACTTTTCGTTCCCGTCCCGGTCGATAGATGGCTGCACCAGTCTACAAAACAAAATTAACTGAAAATGAATTCAATACAGCTTAACACTAGAACGCCCGACGGAGTCCTTTCGACCCCTCATGCTACAAAAACTCTGATATCGTTCCCAATTTTTAATTTCAGTTGTTTTCCTTCTGTGACTTTTAACGAAATAATAATGTCTATGACTTGAGGAAACCAGAAATATTTAATTTAATTAGTAAAATATTTGCGGGCCCATACGCCTAGAACGTCCAACGGAGTCGTATCGACTCCGAAAAGAAAAGAAGCGAAATTTTATCGTTTCCATCTCTGTTTCGGGGCCATGACCTTGGACTGTACTTGTTTTCCCAAACAGTGACTTATCAGTTATCATACCATTCCCCTGTCCACCCCTATATTGAAAATATGGTCAGTTCTTTGCACTTGCGGTTCAAATGCTTCCTTCTTTGAATGACTCGTTTCACCATTATATCGTTTCTATTTGTGTTCTAATAATTAGAAGCTATTGCACTACTCAGTTTTGTTGCATATATTGTGGAAAATGGCTCGTGAAAAAAGTATTAACCCCTGAAGAAATAGCAGTTCTACTACTAGAGCTCCCAGATAATGAATCTAATGGGGGTGAGCTTTCAAACATTGAAGACGAGGATTTTGAATCTGTCAATTGTGAAAATAAAAATGACTATTCATCTGATTCTGATGAAAGTGAGAATCAAGAAACTACAAAAAATAGTAATACGGAAGCCGTGATTGCTCCTGATGGTACAGAATTGGAAATATATGAAAGTGGAAAAAATCCTGGAAGGTTTCGAAAACAATGTATCATACGGCAAGAAAGTGGACCAACAAATCACGCAAAAAGAAACGTAATGGATGATAGCGTGTTGAGTGTTTCGTTTTTATTTATAGACAGCACAATTTTGAACAATATAAATAAATGTACGGAAGCAGAGACAAAACGAGTGCTTGAGAATGACACTTGGTCTCTTCCCATCGAGGAGTTAGACTTGCATTTATTGGAAAACTATACGCTCGTGGCGTGAGTGTTGCAGAAGGAATTGCACTTCACTCTGTGTGGTGTAATACCTGGGGCCTGAATTTTTGCACGGAAACTATGGGAAGAAACGATTTTTGTGAAATTCTTCGATTTTTACGATTTGATTTGAAATCTACACTGTCGACACGTTTGAAAACAGACAAATTTGGAATCGTTTCATTGAAAATTGCATTTCTTGCTTCAAACCAGGGGAAAACATAACTATAGAACAACAACTCTTTCCAAGCAAGACACGATGTCCCTTTACTCAATTTATAACTTCAAAACCTGATAAATATGGACAAAAGTTTTGGATGGTTGTCGATGTAAGAACGAAATACCTCCTGAATGCCTTCCCTTATCTAGGAAAAAATGAAGAACGTCCATACAATCAAAGATTATCTGAATACGTCGTTATGAGACTGATGAAACCTTTTCTACGCAAAGGTCTAAATGTCACAGTTGATAACTTTTTTCCGTCCATTCATTTAGAAAAAGAATAGCTAAAGAATTGCAGAAGAAGGGAACAAGCTTGGTAGGGACTGTCAGCAGGGCAAGAAGAGAAATCCCAAAGTCCATGAAAGATTCCCGAGAGGAACTGTATAAATCTAAAATCCTGAAATATGGTGAAACAGGTACTACTCTTACAGTATATCAAGGAAAGAGAAAGAAAAGCGTTATGGTCTTGAGTACTCTTCATCTGTAGAAATTAATAATAAAGAAAAGAAAACCCCAGAAACAATTAGTTTTTATAATGCAACTAAATATGGTGTTGATATAATTCATCAGATGGCCAGAAAGGACTCTGTAAAGGCAACATCTAGAAGGTGGCCTGTTGATACTTTTTATAATATGTTAGATTTCGCTACCATAAATCCCTGGATTCTTTAGAAAGAAATTACTGGAAAAAATTACTATAAAAACATTCATCCAAAATTACATACGCCTTCCAAATAAACAAAAAAGAAAAGCAAGCACAGCGGATTCATCAGAGAGATCGGGTAAAAAGAGGAGGAAATGTGAAATAAAACTGTGTAATGGTAACATGACTTCGTACTGTCTGATCACAGTACGAAGAACCACGGTTGGCATAGTGCCAAGACGATTCTATTTACGCTGTAGGTAAGGCTGCTGAGGAAGGAGAGGGGAAAGTCTCGTATTCTCTGAACATTCTTTAGAATCGGTTACTAATTGCTCTTGCTTGCTTTTTCCTCGTCTGTTATTTTGATTATTATGTTAAAATTAATGGATCCTTTACCCGACACTACTGCTCGGAGTTCCGTAGTGATTGTAAACGTATAATACACAATGTAATTAAATTGTGTGATAAAGAAGCACTAGAAGGAAATCTTATTGTTCCACTTTCGCAATCCCTAAAGAAAGCTAGTGGGATATCGATGTCCAGAGTAAAAAGAATACGCAGAGAAGCAAAGGGTGAAGAAACTCCAAAATTTGAATCTCCGAGGAAACGTCAGGAAAAAAGAACCGCCGAAAACGTAGCTTTAAATAACTTTGATTGTGATGTAATTCGAAGAACAATTCATGAATTTTATGCCGTCCATAAAATAGTACCAACAATTCAATAGTATCAACAACAGCTCTCATGTTGTTTCATTAGAAAATATGTGTTGGGAAATGGATGGTGTGATTGAAGATTTGGTTGTTCCTCTGCAAATAGATATTTCAGATACGGACAGTGATTCGGATATTTCATCAGATGAATGTTAGATTTTTCATTGATTTTATTTGATAGTTTTTGATACAAAAAAATTACCGATCACTGATGTATTTTTTCTGCAGCTCTTATAAATATCACAGTGAATGTAAATATACCATTTTTTAAATTAATTTAATTTACAACAAAATGCATTTTTTAAATCTAGATTTTTAATTATCATAGAACACTGAAATTATAAATTTGTATCTCATATTCACACTTCGATTATTTATAAAATTATGAGAAAGTTTTATCTTAAATTCATTTTAAATTTTTCATTGCTAATCACAAAAGATTGAAAATTTTGAGTTGTATATCCTAATTATTTTTGCAAATTGCAAAACTGCAAATCAAATATATTATTTTTATTGCATTATATATATATATATATATATATATATACTAGCAGACCCGACAGACGTTGTCCTGTTTAAATTTAAATTTAAATTAAAAAAATAAAATAGAATAATAATTAAAAAAATAATAAATAAAAGCTGAAATAAAAAAACCTTAAAAAAATGCTGAAATAACAGGTCTAGCAAAATTTACTCTACTCTGCGTTCGAACCCGGGTCGATAGCATGGTACTTGCGCGACCTACCGAATGCGGAACGATGACACGGTGTTCTACTGAGTAAAGTTAAACTTATTCGTCATTCGAAAGTTGTTGTGGGCTGGTGATTATAAATTGCAGAGGAGTTTTTAGTCAGAAATAAGTTAGCAGGATAGAAGCTTAGTCTTTAGCTCTTCAATAGACACAATTATATAGGCGAGGGCGATTGCAGTAGCGATTAAAAAAGATCTCGTGTCACTTAGCGTGGTTGATTCGAATTTTCCATCACTTGTCGAGAGTATGAATATGCCGTTGGATCTGATGTATTTTAGAGTATAAAATCTGACTTGAAAGATTATTATTTTCATTTATTATTCTGGTTTAATATATGACTTGAAACTTTTTGATTTTATTTATTTTTATCTTTTCGCTCGCTGTTTGCTAACTAAACCTAACGTGGACGGCATTATACAGAGGGCCGATTCCACAAACTGTAACAGCTTCCATTTACCGGACGCACCCCCTTATAAATTGTTGGTTTTTTATTAATTAATTAAAAATATAAAAACATTTTCTATCGGATCAAATTGTGAATCTAAACCATTCTCGATTCAACTTAATCGCACACACAAAATTTCATAAAAATCAGTCCAGTCGTTTAGGAGGAGTTCAGTTACATACACACGGACAGAAGAAATATATATATAAGATATATATATATATATATATATATATATATATATATATATATATATATATATATATATATATATATATATATATATTTATTTATTTATGTTATTACAATATATCACTTAAAATTGGAATTTTTCAAACCTTCATTTTAATATGTTTTTCGGTTTTTTATTTATACATTCAATCAAAAGAAAAATTCTGAAAAAGAAAGTTGGTTGAAAACATTCTTTCGCAGTTCTTAAACAAACACATCATAAAATATCCACTCCTGTAGCACTCCTATTTTTTAAATAGATTTGCTTCTTTCTTTTTATTATTTTGAAATTATTATTCACATATTCGATCAAAAATAAAGTTTTAAAAAATAACTTTAAAATTGCGGACAAAAAGCAGTCTGAAATACATTCTGTATTTCATAAACAAACACATTCGAAAATATGACGTTTTCCCCTATTTTCTAAGTAGACTAGCTTTTCTCGCGCATGCGTAACAGCTTCCAGGGACCTTGCTTTCGTGGTCGGGCAATACCAACAATTGTATTTCATGCAAAAAAATGGTATGTGGAAAAAGATATGCCAAGATAGGTTATACATGCGAAAACTGCCTTGCGGAACTTTAGTTTAAAAATAATTGTAAGTATATGTATTTTGTGAAAAGCATGGCTTTTATTAATTTTTCTTATATTTGTACATTTAGTTATCTTATCTTTGTAGTTATTTTTGTATCCATTGTTCTTAAATACAGATTCAAATGTTTTAATTGAAGATTTCATTCATTTTTGTACGGTCGTGTATGCTTTTACCTTATAAATCCCATAGAAATCGAAATGATGGCGGGCGTTCTAGGGGGATGGAGATTGTGGGCGTTCTAGTGTTAAAGATGGCTAAAAGTATTAAAATAATGCATTGTCATCGTGTTCTGGGCTATTCTAAAAGTTTCAAATGTCTAGCTAGTCGGGAAGTTAGTTAGAAATCGATTGCAAGATTTGTACTGGAGAAACACACACACAAACAAACAAGAAAGTGAGTTAATAAAAAACATGGTAAAAAGAACTTTTTATATACCACATTTTTAAATTTTCTGTCGAATCGTATAAACTTTACAACTCTATGTATTAATAAATACTTTAAAAAAATCTTTTTTGAGGAATTATATCCCATCAACTTGAAAGAAAATGATCAAATGCGCAATAAAGAGAGCAATTATAAAAATTTTTCAAACAACAAAATTAAATGAAAATGAATTCAACTCTGCTTAAAGATGGCTAAAAGTATTAAAATAATGCATTGTCATCATGTTCTGAACAAATCTAAAAGTTTCAAATATCTAGCTAGTCGGGAAGTTAGATAAAAATTTATTGCAAGATTTGTACTGGACAAACACACAAGCAAGAAAACAAGTTAATAAAAACATGGTAAAAATGCACAACTCATTCGGACATGCAAATGAATGTGCATCATACAGCCTTTCTTGGATTTTTAGCATGTTTTTCAGCATATTGCATTTCTTTTTTTCTATTTAAGTTACAAACGGCTCAGATACGTATGCATGCAGGGAATACCCATAATAATAATAAATATAAGTTAGCCTGTTTTTCCTGACAAAGATATTTGTCATTAATGAAATGTTAAATTTCTATTTCTTACAAACATACATCTACATACTCTTTTGGTCAGTAAACAACAGGAAGTTAACATAACAAAAGCAAACTAATTTTACGTAAGTGACATGACACTAGTAGTTTTAAACACGCAAGTTCCTCTTTAAGGGGACCGTGGACCTTTATTTAAACAAATATTTCTTATTGTAATATTGAATGTGTTATTGCAAAAAAAAATACATTTCTGTAGGATAATATCACCAAAATAGTTTTTTTTCAGGTCAAAACCAATTCATGAAGTTTCTACGAAATAAGCTATAAAGATAAGTGTAGTAATGAACTTTAAATCTGTTTTTCTGAAAACAAATTTTTCAAGGTTTTTAGATTATTTTAAATGTTCCATGTGACTTAGCTTTTATCCAAAATTCGTGAAAATGATTATTAAAATCCCTATAATGTTTACAAAGAAACTGGGTTTTCATTTTACAATTCGACTTCTTTAAGTAATTAAAATTGACATTGAACTTATTAAAAGGAAAATTTTTATGAAAATTGGAATATAATTCAGAAAAAAAACTCTCAAAAACTAACTATTCAAGGGATTAAATAATTGATACCCAGATTTGTTTGTGATTAAAATGAAAAATCGAGGAAATATCTCAAAAATTAAGTCGCAAGGAGTATTTTAAAATTTTATTTATAAATTTTAAACTTTTTAAAAAATCTTAAAATATACAAAAAAATTGGAAATTTCTTTTAAAGTATCCCATATACTTATGGTGAAATGTGCCTATGTACAAAATTTCACATCTCTATGATAAAAAGGAAAAATATAAATTTTAACGTCCTTAAGCAGTTTTGAGCAGAGTTTATCCTGCCAGATGATTCACTCAAATGAGTTAAGCGACCTTCATCATACTATGCCTGTAGAATGCTATACAAGCAATTTTACCTTACGAGACATCGTAATACTGCAAGGGATTCTGAAACAAACATTTAGTAATGTAATATGTAAGAGTATAATAATGGGGCAAAAGAGTCCTGAAGCAGATGAAACAGCAGATGAAAAGGAGGCTTTACACAAAATAACATGAGTAATCCGTAATTTAATACGGTCAAATGCCACACCATTCTTATGTCCAAATTTCTCATTTCAGCATTAAGTTGGTGTTCTTGTTGTTGCTTATGCCCTCTGGCCGGAATGTATTCCAAACCTGTTCTATACTGGATAACGGGCTGAGGGGGTGCGGCTCCGGTTTATATAATCGCAACACAAGGGTCGGATTCCGACTTAGCCAGGCGCCACCTCAATTTTGACCGAGAATCAACCAGGGGCGGCATCAGTGGGGATCGTACCGGCTCCCACCCTCTTTGACCTACTACAGCGACTTTCCGGTCTATGGATTTAACGTGCTCATATCCGGCCAAGACACGGAGGCATTTAATGTCGCGTGCTCTGACTCAGCATTAAGTTATGTACCTTACAAAGATTACAAAGGTCATGTGGTTTAATAGTCAAAATATCGAGACAATTTCTAGATGTAGAGTGTTTTATGTTATAAGTACTGTAAATCATGATTTCTAGATCGTTTAAAATCAAACCTTCGGGCACCAAAGTGAAAACATTTTTCCATCAGTCGGTACCTGTGGAATATTCAAATTGAATAATTCTTTTACTATGTTATCGTCCTTAAAATGGAATCTAGTAAAGACAATGACAAGCTGTTACCTGGTTTCCATTTTTTTTATTGTTGACAGACCATGAATGCTGCATAGTTCTTGTAATAGCAAAACAATAATGTATTGCCAGCAATGAGACATACTTTGTTCATGACTCTTTCTTCTGCTAGCCAGACAACACAGAATTTTATACTTCTTGAGAAGTTCCGGAGTAGTTTAACTGTCACGAGCATAGGAAAGTCTGATTGGCTCAGGGTGTATCGGTACAGATTCCTTTGGAAATCTTATCTTGATGGAACTTAAAGTTTGTTCTTGTAAATTCACCTCAATGAACAAAGCGGAACTGGATTCTATATAAATGATGAATGAAATAAGATTTACACTCAATTCTCTAAACACGATGTTCGAGGATATATCATAAAAAGTGTAGAAAGTATACTCGCTGTTCGTCGTAGAAACCAGAGTTTTCCGTATAAAACTGTAGAAAAATGATACAAGATCTCTTTCTGCACAACAACTGTCTAGTTGTATATGTTCAGGTTATATATATATATATATATATATATATATATATATATATATATAACCTGATATATATATATATATATATATCTGATATATATGATATATATATATATATATATATATATATGTGTGTGTGTGTGTGTGTGTGTGTGTATGTAATGAACTACACATCACGTAGTGGAGGATATGGTACACCTATTCTCCCAAAGCTGTTGTAGACGTAACAGGTGGAAAGATACACACATAAGGAGCACATATACACTTGATATCCATTAAACTGCTTTATTAATTCAGGACACACATTGGCACCATTTTGCAGGACATTACAGCAGACATGAAAGTACAGTTAACTACCGGACCTGCCTTATTTTGGTTAGGTGCGTTTACATCATCGGAGCGGACAGCGACGGCATATATCGCGTGACGAAACAAATGCAGGACGGACTACATGACAAGACACGGAGACAGAGAAAAAAAGCCGGCGGAAAAGTCTTACTCTGGCTGAAATACCAAGTCGGCTTTTGATATTTTTGATTTTTTCAGCAAAATCAAGGATTCTATTAATTGGCCATCCGTGACCATCTGACCTCATGTGTCTGAAGTCATATGATCTTTCTAACGGGGTTGGGAACACGGGACTCATATCTAAAAATAACTTTATTATTTTCTGCGCGTGCAGTTAAGGGACAAACTAGTTGGTTATTTCACGTAATGTTAGATATTAATTTGGAAAAAAGGGGCTGTACTTAATTGAAAGGATGATAATGAAGAATATGGATTAAGTAAAAACGAGTGGGGCGAGACAATTAATAATGGTAGGGCGTTATTATTACACACACGCACGCACACGTTGATATTGATATATATATATATATATATATAGGTATAGATAGATAGATAGATAGATAGATAGATAGATAGATTGATAAATAGATAGATTGATAGATTGATTGGGTGGAGCACGTTTTATATTTCACGAAAGTATCAAATACTTACTAATTTCTTTTTGATTTTTTCACCCAAAAAACTTTATAATCAAGTACCTATACATTGTATGTTTTTTTGTGGGATAATTAGTTATAGTTTTAAAGATCAAATACTAACAGAAATTATCTAAGTCCTTATAAATTCATTAACAACACTTTTACAAGACAAACATATTTAGTATAAGACAATTACACCTATTGACATTTTCGTTTGCCACTCTAAACTGCTGAGTAATTAAAAAATTCCTACTCTAATTACCTGTCTGACATAACAAAACTTAAAACAACTTTATTTTTCGTAATATTTGTACTACAGTGGATAAAAGTATACATTAGTTCTCTTGAAATTAAGGTTAAAAATTAATTATACCTGAAAAGTCTCTTTTTCACATCTGTGAAAAAAGTCTATCGTCTAATAAAACTATAATCGCAACATATTCACTTCTATTAAAAACAACATTTATATTTAAGAAGAAAAATAATTTTGTTCATCTTTCAGAATGTTTTGCATTAACATACATAATTCAAACGCTTTCCAAAATTTAATTCGACACTTAAAATAAGTTCTTTTAAATTTTCATAAAAAATTTCATATCAGAAAGAATGTTTATTGAAGTTACGTAACCTATATTTTTTAAAAATAAATTTAAGGTATTCCATTTGTTCCGTAAGGATCTGAAATTAAAAGCAGATCAATTCAGTCAAAGTACGAGGAGAAAGAATTATCCTCTAATTAGCAACGAGCAATTTTAATTCCGGAATTTAACTTCCAATTCTCATTCTAATGAAGGCTCCCCGATATCCTCAGTCATTCATTAAAAGTTGCAGTCTTCAGTAAAGCTTCCTCGAAAATATTTAAATATCTTGAAGCTCGGAACTTGTTTTAAACTTTGTATTATTTCGAAATACGAAGTTAATTAATAATGCCTAATTAAAAAGTCACAATTTTTAATTCCTTTTAAATTCTTATCGACTAAAGAAAACCATTTTTTTGCAAACTTGACTTTAGGTTATCATTGCAACTTATTTTAATTACTAAAATTTCTTTAATTATTTTCCCCTGAATCATCCGAAAATGACCTATCTGTTGAAAAAAAAATTTTAATTAAATATTTTTCGTTGTTATTTTACGATTAATTTTCTCTTGTCATAGAGAGTGATAAATAAATTGCGTTTGTTTGTGTTAAAGAACTCTAGAGAAAGAAAAAAATATCCGTTCTGAAATGAAAACATTTAATTAGAGGTATCATTATATTGTGTTACAAAATTTAACTGTAACTCAATTGTGGCCTCTGACACAAAGCATTTTGAATTCAAAATTTGCAAAAAGGACTATTGAATTGAAAAACGAATGAAAACTTTTTGTAAAACTTTTCCAGATAATTTCGAGTTAAAAGTGTCGTCTACAAAATTGGTTACACAAATGTAAAAGAAGAATAACATCTATTACAACTATATAAAAGCTATCTATATTTAAAATAAAACATAAATTTGTACTTCCATCATGATATTTTACATGAAATATATCCCAAAATGCAAACGGTTTCCCAAAATTAACTTGATATTTTTCAAAAATACATTTAAAGTTTCATAAAAAATTTATACAGAAAAGAATGTTTTCTGAACTGACGGAACATATAAAGTTTAAAAAATTAATGTAAAGTATTCCTTTTGTTCCAGAAAGATAAAAAATTAAAAGCAGATCTTTTCAGTCCAAGTGAGAGGATAAATGATTATCCTCTAATTAGCAAGGAAGCAATTTTAATTCCGGATTTTAACTTCCAGGTCTCATAGAAATGAAGTCTCCTAGATTTTCTTGATCATTCATTAAAAGTTTCAGCCTTCAGTAAACCTTTCTCGAAAATATTTAAATATCTGGAAGCTCGGAATTTGTTTTAAACTTTATATTATTTAGAAATACAAAATAAATTATTAATGCCTAATCAAAAGTCAGAATTTTTAATTCCTTTTCAATTCTTATCGACTAACAAAAATTTTTTGCAAGCTTGATATCAGGTTATGATTGCTTATGAACTTATTTTAATTATTTAAATTACTTGAATTATTTCATCTGAATAATCAAAAAATTACCTATATCATGCAAAAAAATTCTAATTAAATATTAGTCGTTGTTATTTTAAGATTAATTTTCTCTTGGCTTAGAGAGAGAAAAATTAGAGGCTTATGTTTGGGTAAATTATCCCTAAGTAAGCATTCTGAAATGTAAACACGAAATTAGAAGTGGCATTATGTTGTGTTACAAAATGTAACTGTAACTCATTTGCGGCTTCCGACATTGTGCTTTTTGAATTCAAAATTTGCAAAAAGAACAATTGAATTTAAAAATTAATGAAACGCTTTATATATAACTTTTCAAGTTAAATTCGAGTTAAAATTGCATTACATCTACAAAATTGCTTACACTAATGTGAGAGAAGAATACCGTGTATTATAGTAATATGAAGACCATTTATATTTAAGATGAAACATAATTTTGTACCTTCATCATGATATTATTTGTATGAAATAGTATATCACAAAATTCGAAAGCTTTCCAAAAATTAACTAGACATTTAACCTTTAGCTTACGGAATCCATTTTTTGGATTCCCTCTTTAGAACGAGAAATTTTATACCCCCCTTGTAAGAACGGCCATTATGTATATATATATATATATATATATATATATATATATATATATATATATATATATATATATATATATATATATATATATATATATATATATATATATATATATATATATATATATATGTGTGTGTGTGTGTGTGTGTGTGATAATATTACTAACTACCTATAATCGCCCATTCTGTACTTCATCTATGTCCTGGTAACCCCTCCTTCTTGTCTTGGCGTAAACGCTTCGCCTTCCCACATACTAATTTCCTCCGCCAATTCTGGCAACCTCTGTGACCTAATTCTATTTTGGCGCTCTTTGCGGGAGACGCTGGACTGACTCGAAGCGAGTAAGATGTGTTGCTTTACTGTTTAATAAATTACTTTGTTCCTGAAGCTGATTTTATTATTTTCCGGCCACGATGTAAGCTACTATTTCATGAGATGTCCATCCGGACATTCCAGAGAGTCGACAGGATCTGGATTTTAAAAATGCGACTGCAAATTGAACAAGTTAAAAAGTCTTTGTTCTACACCAGTTTCGCTTTAGATTAACGCCATTGTTCTACAGGACATTTGCTTTATTTTCCGCATGCGTTCCTGAAGTCACCAGCTTGAAATGACCAAAGCTAAAGCATTCCTCATCCAACACCATGAAAGTGCTACAGAAATTACGACAGCGACGAAGCAAGTGAAGATGCCATTGTTCAAAAATTACAGTTTCGTTCCGCCTGACCTCTACGGTTATCCACGGACTACGCCATCTTTGTGTAAAGTACCAGTGCTGCAGCATGCGATTCAACTAGGCCTCCAAGAAGTGATTCAAGTTTTTATATGTGAGCGACAGTCATAAAAAAAAATCATTTCAAGAAAATAGTTAAGATTTCCGGGTGAACGCTGAACGCTGCTCGGAAATCAAAGAATTTCAAAAGCAAATTTTCAAGATCACCATCACTCTTAAAAAAGTTCTTATTTGGTATTGTAATTTACAGTACAAAAATTGGTGTTGTAAGCAGGTCAGTTATTATATTATTTTTGTTATTTTTAGTATTGTAAAAGTAAAAGTAAAATGAAAACTGCCAAAATAAATGTCGAACATGAAAATAATTACGAAACATTTCAGGAAAAAATAAAAAATCGGAAAAAAGGTTAAATTTAAGTAGTGAAATGATGATGTAAGTCACCAATATGCAAATCATTCAACTATCCTTAATCCTTCTATTTTATCATTCCTGTCCTATAGCCATCCTAGTTAATTTTGAATAAACCCCGTGAGTGTAAGTGAAACTCGCATATTTAAAAAAAAAAAACTTTTTGAAGATCACTACATTTTATATGAAAAATACTATGTACTAGATAAATATTATTGATTTTTATACTGGGGTTTCCACTCACTGTCCTCCCTCTCTCTTCGCACTTTTCAAATGTTC
The DNA here is from genome assembly GCA_907164885.2 of Dolomedes plantarius. Taxonomy (NCBI): domain Eukaryota; kingdom Metazoa; phylum Arthropoda; class Arachnida; order Araneae; family Dolomedidae; genus Dolomedes; species Dolomedes plantarius. The sequence continues at coordinate 68,901,618 of OU015502.1, read as the reverse complement.
CCTTTGAACAGTTGCTTTTCCCTTTCATGTTTGAGAAACTTGCCTGCTCCTTTTCATTTTGTGCAGTTTGCTCAACTTGAGTTTCAGGTTGTAAGCACCTTCCCTTTGGTAAACGTTCACGAGGATGTATTCACAACAGGTCACATACCTCAAATTTATGTTTGTATTGTCTTGCTTTTTTTTATTTCTTCACAATAATTTAATGTTAGTGTCAATTGTTGGAATTTGTATTTTGTTCGAATTTTGCAACATCAGGTACCAAACATTTGGTAGTGATGTTGAAAGTTAATTTTGACAGCAATTGGTAAATTTATTCTAGTAATTGCTGAAAGAATAATTTTAATATTTTTGTGTACATGATCTAGAGAAAAACTTGAAATTGAAAACCAATGATAAAAAAAATAATAATGAAATAAAATAAAATAAAATACAGAAAGTGTTTTGCGTAAAGAAAAAGTCAATAACTAATGTCAAACGTAATAATAATAAACAAAAAAGAACATATTTTTCTAAAAAAGTGACTACAATCCAGGAGATCTCCAAAAGAACTAAACATTATTCAACGACTAAGACTGTGAATAATAATTGCTTTCTGTTTTTCAACTAGTTGAACTGTACCCGTCCAGGACTCTGAACACTTTAAGACTGTTACACATGTCAGGGACTGAGACATGCACAATTTTTTTTACTTGTATTTGTATTTGGAACATCTTTACATCTGTTGTTGTTAGTGTTTTCATTTGAGTGTACCATTCCATTTTTATTTTACTCCAGCTATTTGTTTTTAAAAGTATGCCATTTTTCATACTATTATGTCTTTCAATTGTACATTTTAACATAAGAATTTGCGATTTTCGAGCCAGCTTCAACCTAATATTCAAACTACTAATTTTCATGTTCTCACTATCTGGAGTGTCTTGGATCGACCGCTGCGGCTCCAATCCATTTTAGATGAGGAGGATATTCTGTGATAATATTACTAACTACCTATAATCGCCCATTCTGTATTTCATCTCTGTCCTGGTAACCACTCCTTCTTGTCTTGGCGTAAACGCTTCGCCTTCCCACATACTAACTTCCTCCGCCAATTCTGGCAACTTCTGTGACCTAATTCTATTTTGGCGCTCTTTGTGGGAGACGCTGGACTGACCCGAAGCGAGTAAGATGTGTTGCTTTACTGTTTGATAAATTAGTTTGTTCCTGAAGCTGATTTTATTATTTTCAGGCCACGATATAAGCTACTATTTCATGAGATGTACATCATTTCATATATATATATATATATATTTATGTGTGTGTGTGTATAGATAAATATTCAGTTTTGTTCCCGTATTCTTGGAATAAATGCTATCCCAAACCCGTAAGGAAAAGGTTAAGGAAAATACATTTAGATTTTCATAAAAAAATTATACCAAAAAGAATGTTTTCTGAAGTAAAGGCACATATAAAGTTAAAAATAAATGAATTTAAAGTATTTCTTTTATTCTGGAAATATATAAAATTTAAGCAGATCAATTCAGTCTAAGTGCGAGGAGAAATAATTAGCCTCTAATTAGCAATGAAGCAAATTTAATTCCGGAATTTAACTTCTAGTTCTCTTTCAAATAGTGTCTTCTAGATATTTTAGTTCATTCATTAAAAGTTTCAGTCTTCAGTAATATCTTGAATCTCAGTATTTGTGTTAAACTATGTATTCTTTCAAAGTACAATAGAATTAATAATGTCTAATTAAAAAGTAACAATTTTTAATTTCTTTTCGATTCTTGTTAGGTAAAAAAAGTTTTTTTGTAAGCTTGACTTTAGGTTATGATTGCAACTTAATTTAATTACTAAAATTACGTTAATTATTTATTCTGAATCATGAAAAAAATTACCTATCGCATAAAAAAATTCTAATTAAACATTTTTTGTTGTTATTTTAAGATTAATTTTCTCTTGGCTTAGAGAATAATAAACTAGTTGTGGCATGAAGTGTAAACAGGAAATGAGAAGTGGCATTACGTTGTAGTATAAAGCAATAATAACTCGTGCACGGCCTCAAACTTTGAGCTATTTGAATTCAAAATTCAATTCAAAAGAGAAACTACTAACTGGAAAAACATGTTGCGTCTTTTATTATAACAGAAAAGGGTAAATTAATATTACATTTATCCACAAATTTAGGAGATTGAATATCTCCACATCTTAAATTTCCGCAGAAAAACATTGAAAAATATCAATATATATATTTTAAGTGATGCAGTATCATGTATCCATAAATTATAAAGGGGTCCAAGACACATCTAAAAATTGTTTTGTTTATTGAGTTAAAATTTTGAATTTTTTTTATGGTTAACCATATAATTTGTAAACAAAATTACACAATAAAACTTCTCATAAAGTTTTTAAAAATATTTTAATTTAATTTCTTTTAAAAAGTGGTTATCTAAAATCATTATAACTCGGAATATTATTTGTAGAATTTCAAAATTGTTTCCTTTATTTAAACAGAAATATGTTTCAATTTTGATTAGCATTTTTATAAATATTAATTAAAAAAATTAAATCGTTTGAGTAAAAATAAAAAAAAAATAAAAAATTATGCAACTTATTTTAAAAAACTCATATTTTCAGAAGTAATTTTTTTAAAAATTTGCTGCCTCCATATTAATGTAAAATAATTGAAAAAGACATATTCCAAGTTTGAACCATTTATCTTTAACGGTTCTTGATTTATAACAATTTAAAGAGACGAGAAAAATGTAAGAAAAAAGCCCATCATGCAGAAAACGCATTTAAAGGTTTAAACAAAGATTGGTTGCTATTAGAGTGTTGCAAAAAAATTAATATTTCATGTTCTACTTTAGATAGAAATATGATTTAAACGTCAATTTAAGCGGAAAAGAATAAGAAAAATTTAAGGCAATAATTTGTTTTTCGAACATTTCAAGAATTTTATGTTTTGAATCCCCTTAAGCCGTTCATTACGTAGAATAAATCCTCTTTTGTTGCATAAAATGCGTAACCATCAGACTGGTTACCATGATGGAAAGCTTGCATTATCTACAGGGTGGCTAATAAATACTGTGACAAATATCGAATCATTTAATTACACACAGATGAAATAGAAAATGGAAAATACAACAATATTATGAACATTATACATGAAAGTTTACCATGAAATAATTTTACTATAATCGACCGCCATCTTCATCGATTACTAAAGATAATCTCTTACGCCACTGTCCTATTGCGGCACGAATCATTTTATGAGGTAATTTGCCCCATTCACTCCGTATGGAAGCTTTGAGGGAGTCCAAACTTCTGTGCTGCTTAGCATTTACTTTAGACTCTAAAATCCCCCAAATGCAATAGTCTAAAGGATTTAGATCTGGTGAAGAAGGTGACCAATCTTCTTGCTTGATAAACTTCGGGCAATTGGCATGGAGCCATTCCTGTGTTGTTTTGGATCGGTGGGAAGGTGCAGAATCTTGCTGAAATATCCAATTCTTCTTGGGATACAATCTGTTAGCATGTGGTAATAAACGTGTAGCCAATACTTCCTGTTTGTAATATTCAGCATTGATTTTTACCCCTTTATCGATGAATTTCGAGGCAGTTTTCCATTTTGTGACACTGCAGCCCAAACCATAACAGAATTCTTGTTCTGAAAGCGTTTAACAGTTCGAAGATTTTCAGGTATATCCTCGAAGGTTGCTGAATATACAACATCATTTTTAGCATTATAACATTGTTCTGTACAAAACAGCTTCTCATCAGAGAAAATTATTTTTTCAATACTTTTGCTACCGTGCCGGTTCAGCAATTTCTTACATCTTTGTAACCTTTTTACTATTTGTGCAGTAGTCAAACCTTGAACTTTCCTTTTGCGATAAGGGCGAAAACCCAGGTCTTCATTTATGATAAGTTGCATAGTTCTGCGACTGATGTTCTCTTCTGCAGCCTTTTTATTTGCAGAACGTTGTGGATTTCTTCGTATCTTTTCACGAATTCTTTTGATACGTTCTTTTGTACGAACAATGCGTGGACGACCGGACCTTGGTCGATCTTTACAGCTATTGGTATCCAATAATCGATTTATAGTCCTATATATAAACGTCCTATTAAAACCAAGGCATTTTAATTGCTTAAATATTTTACCTGCAGAAAATCCGGGAATCAAAAAGCTGTTTAACCATTAACCTTTTGGCTTCCATCTTTAAAAATATTCTACATATTTTACTTTAAACAAAAATCGTCTGTGTTTACAAAAAGTTGCCAATCACACAAATAGATAGATAAATTGTTTTTCCAAACAATTAAAATTAACTCTTATTTTTTCGAGTGTTACAGTATTTATTAGCCACCCTGTATATATATAAAACAGTTCCGTCACTGACTGACTGACTGACAGATTAACTGACTGACATAGAACGCACAGACCAAACCGCTGGAACTTAAGGGCTTAAATTTTGCATGGCGATTCTTCTTATAGTGTAGGGGTGTACTAAGAATGATTTTTGAAAAATTCTTCTTAGATTTTTTTAAAATTAAAATTTTAAGCTGTTTTAGTAACTTTTTTTAAAGTTTGCATTTAAAAAAATAAATTGAGGGTTATAAAATTTATATCACTAGAAAGTTCATAAAAATTCCTTTAAAATGAAATCTTTTTCGACTCCTTACCCCATTTTCTGATTTTTGGTGAATTTTTAAAGATTAATTTTTAGAATTTAATTTATTAAATGCGGACCCCGAGATTTCTTTTTCTGGTACTTTAATTAAATTTATCGTCATGGGCATAACAACGAAATAGACAAAAATATTTTTTTTTCTCGCTAATGTGGCAGACGATTTTCTTTAGATATGAAGCTCTGATTTTGCTCAGATTTCTCGTTATGACGGTAGTTTGGACAATCTCTAATGGTTATTTTCATTATTTAGAAGGTCGTTCGCACTTTATGGAAACGATTTTGATACCTGTCTTTTATGTATAAATGCCGTATTTTTTGCGGTGATTTGCGTCTATATGATAGCTATGGTACTTGGTAGTAGCTCTAGCTCGAATTTTTCATGAAAGTAAATTTTTTTTTAGTACTGTCATGTCAATTTTACCCCATTCCTCTTGAGCACTTTTCCAAAGTCCTTTCAGTGTTCTTGGATGCCGTTTTCCTAAGGCTCGTGTTAATAAACCGTAAGCACAAATGTACATTTGAGAAGCGTCATGTGATTTTACAGGTATTTCATTAAACGGATTTTACTTTATTCCTGTTTCTGATTCTTTAATTGCTAAGTAAGTTGAAGTTGATTTAGACGTGAAACTAGAGACTTTGTCCATATGAAGCTCAACTTTATCAATGTTCTTTCCATATAAGACTGGAATTTCTTCTTAAAAATTGCTTCTAAAATATTCTGATGATAATTGAGTGAATTAATTATTTCTTTAATTGAGACTTCTATTATTTTTAATTTCTTGTTGTAACAAAATCCGGCAACTATCATGAATAACTTTGGGAACTTTTCTGTACACTGATGAAGCCCTTTCGTATGGTCGTTTCCGTCAGTTGAGCAATAAATAATTGATCTTTTTTTATTACAGTCACTCAAATTCACCCCAGTCATTGAGTGTTACCACAAATTTCCATTTTTTCATCAGCTAGGTATTTTTTATATAATTTTCTACAATTTAGTTTTCTTTCATCAATATGCTTTGGCAAAAGCAGATGAACTTTAGGTTTAAACATTTTTTTAACTTTGAATTTTTATAAATGATTTTACTTACAGTGCCAGGAGAAATTCCTAGTTTAGATGCAATAGATCTTTGTGTTGGAGGATTTTCTTTTAGGATCAGAGACTTCACTTTCTTGATATTTACCTGCGTTCGAACAACCTTAGGATGAGGTTTCATGGTCATGTTTTCATTTTTACTTTCAGTTGGACGATTTTTTCCTTTCAAATTTAATATATTATAAATAACTTTTTTTGAAATGCCATAACCACAATTTTTACACCACTTTATAATTTGTTGATACCAATATTTCTCCTCGGAAAGCGCAGCTACCTTTGAGCCATCTATCTATTTTTAGTTACCATTTTCAAAATTAATCTTTTATTTTATATTCCAATCAAAACAAATCAGTAGCAGACGATTATTCTGAAGTTGCCAAATTTTTATCTCAAAATGCAAACGACAAAAATGTATTAGAAAATCATTTCCATAAAGTGCGAACGATCTTCTGTAGTTCAAGAAGCTTGTCTGAAATGTTAAATATAACATTTCTCTCTTAAAAGCCTTAAAATAAATCTCTAAAAATTCCATTAACTCTTCAGAAAGATCCTTAATAAGCTACCTCACCTTCTTTCGGAACCGCGTTTTAAAAATAAAAGGATAAGGTTTTAAATTTCAACCTAGAGGAGTTCGTTCACCTTAAATTATTTAATGAAAGAGTTTCCTGGGAATTCTTGTCAGAACGTCACCGCTCCGATATAAGCAACGTGCTATTCTTACAGAAATCTAAGTTTAAGTCTGTTGTGCAATAACCCTTTTTGATTCACTCACCTCAGTGTTCAATCATGGAGAAAATTTGTCCACGGATTGCCGACTTGGATTTAAAGATCTTTTTAATTGTACTCTGTAATAGAAAAAAGAACATTTTCTTGTTTAAAGATATGCAAATAATGTTTTAAAATTTAAATTATTGAGGGAAAAAAATCTGGTACAGTGTGTTTTAAACGCTCCTACATTCCTTTGGTGGACGAAATTTATAATATGGATCCTGTTGCAAGTTACAGAAAAGCTCAGGATATCTAAAAATACAATTTTTATTTCATTTTCCAACATTTATGTAGCTGTAAATAACAGACAAATTTTATCTATAGGTTAACACTGAGGTGAGCGAATCCATTAGGGTCTGTACATAGCTGCCATAAGATCTAATATAACGGAAAGTTAAGGAACAGTGTTTAGCCTTGCGAATATCTAAGGGGAATACATTTATGTCTTTTATTTCCACATTAACTGCGACAACAAAGTGTGAGAGAAATGAAGAGATAGGAAGATTATGTTCATGTTTTCCTCAACAGATGTCATCTTCAAGACTCTAATCAGAAATAAAATTTCAAGACAATTTTATCTCCAGCAGAAATTGACTGAAAGAGACACTTCTCAGGATAGATTTGTATATAGTTAAGTATAATTGTCTCTGAGAACACCGACTTTTAACCTTTAGCTTACCTGGCCAAATTTTCCAATTGTCCCTATAGAACGGGAAATGTCATACTCCCCCCCCCCCCTGTAACAACGGCCATTAAGTGGGTTATATATATATATATATATATATATATATATATATATATGTGTAATATACCCATTACATCACGTCTTTAAAATATAATCTGAAAAGGAAAACTAGCTCATATTTACATGGCTGGAGCTAGACTCAGCCTGAAAGGAATAAAATTAAATTTCGAAGCAGTCGGGTCGAATCGTATATTAGAGCAACAAAAGTACGTCCGTTCATTTTAGAAGACGGCTCGGAAGCTGATATCACCTTTCAACCTTACGCGCGAGAAGGCGAAAAAAAGTAGCTGTTATTCTGTAGGGTCAGCAAATATTGGGGCTCGCGATGCGAACCCACTCTCATGAATCCGAACATGCACACCTGTAGAAATGCCAAGACATGCGATTTATGGGGAGTTCTGTTGCTAAGGTTTTGTAGCAATAAAGTAATGCTACTTGGGATTGGATTTAGGAACGGAATTTAAATGCTAGAATGGAGTGCATAATATTTGATATATATATATATATATATATATATATGAGGATTATTTTAGAGAAGTTAGAATAATTAATAGAATTTAAAAGCGGCTTTCAGAGCAGATCTGATTTTTAAGTCGTCAAACGTCCCTATTATTCACATTTCACAGATTAACACGAAAAAAACAATAGAGTCGAAGATTAAAGAACAGTTCTCGAGTAATCTAGATGCGGTTAGCGTGCGTTATTTCGATGCAGGTGGAAAATAATAAGCAGAACGGGGAATGCAATCGATTATGACTGACACGCAGTGAAGGGTTCCGTGTTTTGAAATGGCGATCGCCAGGGTCTATGTTAAAGTAGAGAGTGGTTTATCCATGAACTGAAATAATAAACTTATGGAAAATGAATATGGTGTGTTTCCTAAGAATTGAAGTACACCACAAAGTCTAAGTATTACTTTGCTTAGTATACTTTATTCATAAGTATACTTAGGACTTCAATACTTAGGAAGTATTGAAGTCCTAAGTATTGAAGTACACTTTACCACAAAGCTGCAGACTGGATTTTATCGTAAAGAATGGATGGGGAAAGGTTAAAGCTTTGTAAAGAAAAGGTAAAAGCTTTGCGGAACTAGTATCAGTTTTTACATACTGCTGTAGACTATAAGAAAATTTAAATTTGGGGATTTTGTACTTCACAAGATTCATATAAGTGAAATTTATGGTTTTCCATAAATAAAAGTATTACAAAATCATATAAAAAAAAGCAGAAATGTTTTTCTCTTGACTACTTCTGGTTTCCGAACTGTCACTCCGAACAATCCCCCTGAGCTCTCTTCGTAGAAATCGCTGCTTCGATCTCACTGGATCTCTGACCGGCCATAATTACTCTTTGAATCTTCCTCGATTGTCTCAGGTTAAATATTCTTTTTCCAAATCTTTTATTAATCTTTTCTCTACATCCCCAGTTATTCCTTCATTACCTACCAACCTAAACTGTTAATTTTTTTTGTAATTTAAGTCCCCTCTTTCAATTTATCCTCCCTTTCTGCACACACTCTCACAGTACTATTATAATAAATTTTAGTGAATAGTAACCCTGATACATTACACATTGAATACAGAGGATATGGAGCTCTAGCTTCCAGGAGCCTCTAAAGTTAATTATTCCTATGCCTGTGCTATGCATAAATGTTTCCTCAGATAGTAATGGTAACACACATCATACACACATTTGAAACCTACATTTATAATTAATAGATTTTATCAGTTTCTGGATTCGATAAATTCAATGCTTTGAATTTCACAAACAGGAATTGTTTGTTAGCGTTTATAATGAATAGTTGAAAATTGAATTTGAAAGTCCTGAAATCGAAGTTAATATTACTTTTAGTAAGGATAACTTTACATGAAATTCTATATATTTCAGCTGTAACCAGAGACGTAAAAGCTTAATTAAGGACTTGCATAAATTCCTCTTTTATAGTTATTTTAAAATCGTAACTATTTCATAATTGTTTAACATTACTATACTATCAATAAATTTTAAAGTTCTATTGCATTCTTCCATAACGGTCTTTAGGAAAGCAAAATTTCAGATGCTAAAAATGTCCGTCCATCCATCCTCGTGAGTTTTAATTTTGGCAGCGTTCCAAACGCAGTCTGTATCGCTTCGACAAGCAGTAAGCAGTTAAACATAAAAGTACCAAAATGCGTCCAAATTTTGTCACACACACACACACACACACACACACACACACACACACATATATATATATATATATATATATATATATATATATATATATACATAAAACATACCTTATATACATATCCAAAAGAGGTAAGCAGCAATAAGTAATCCTATAATACTAACCCGCGGTAGTTTCGTTAGAATAGAATATCTGAAATTATTTTACTTATGTTTCCATAAGATTTTGTGTCATTTTTATGCCTACGCATATGTTAGTTTCTTAATTGTTTTTGCCAGTGTGGCATTTTTATAAAACAAATAAAATATCTGCCAATTTTAGCTTTAATATACCCAAGATGGGCAGTTTAAATTCATTGGTCCTCTTTCCAAATATGTATGTTAATACTAAGTATAAACATTATTTATCCTCTGTCTTTCATAATGCAAGTTTACATCAAACCAACTGTGAATATTTTATGCGTAGTTTGTTTTTCATTGTATGAATCATAAATTTATGGTGCAACAGAGACTTGCAATAAAATTGTTTTTTTATCTGTTACGGTATGTGTTAAATGTTTATGGGTACAGAAATATTTACGACCCACTACTTAAAACTTATTGAAACACTAGTAAGGAATAAAGTGTAAAGTATATCCCACCTATGGGTTACAATACATTGGTAGTTTCTCAATAATATTTTCCTCTTCAGAAATTAGAAACGTGAGTTCTTAGAACTGCAAATATTTTGATTAAAAAGAAATAAAAAAAATATTTAAGTCAGTAATATTAGGTAGTAAAATATATTGATTTTTGTGTTGCTTTCAATAAAATATATAGAAATGTAGTAAATATAGGAGACTTCACTGAGAGAAGTAGATGAAAATTGGCAGTGTAATAGAATTAGGTCCCTGCTTCGCAGTTTCTATCGGCTTAGCACTTTCTCGATATTTTTTTTTTCACTCCAAAGAGTTAAAAGTTTTAGCAGCGTATCTCTTAATACCGCCATAAAAGCAAGTTTAGTTTGAAAAAAATGAAGAAAGAATATCTAAAAGTTTTCGTCACAGAAATGCATTTTAAAAATACGGGAGTAAAGTTGGCAGGTGCGTCAACATATTTCACGCATTAAATTTACAGTTTAGCTTTTCAATATCATATGCATGCTTTTAGTTTATAGCTTTCAAAGACTGACGTTTTCAATATTTTAGGACCCGTAAATAACTTTTTTCCAATATTTGTTTTCGTTTATATTGGATTTATCTCGTCCTTATGAAACATACTTTTTATATATTTTTTATTATTTTGAGAGAAGGGGGCATTCATGTATTGTATTAAAAAAAAGAGTGGAAAAGAGTTCACATGGTGCGAATTGATAAAATAAATATCTCTCTGCTCTGAATGGAGATATAATCTATTAATGGAATCTGGGAAAATGGATGGTATTCCAACGGACAACACAGTCACGTATTTGAATGGCTGCCAGAATTTACTGGGAGAAGTGACAAATGAAGTAATATAATGCTGCAGTAAAAGTTTAAAAGAGTTACGGGGAGTGAATAGGTCAGCAAGTACTGGAGAAAACAAATGAGAAATATTATTGACTGAAAAAGAAGCAGTGGTTTTCTGCTCTATACGTAGGCATGTAATTCGAAAAAAAGCCGCTCAGCATAGAATGCTACAATGATTTCGAAAAATTAATGAACTTTAGTAGTTATGAATAGCATAGTAATGAAAAGATTCCCATCAATTGTTATACTTAAGCTCGTGTTTCAATCATTTTTCAAAAGATTATTGTTGACGCATTTATCCATTCCCTTAAGGTGAAATTTATTCAGTTATTTGTAAGTTATAGATATAACTAAAAAGTAAATAATTCAAAAGAGAAATATAATTACTAACAGGAAGAATGCAGACAAAATAAGCAGAAATCATGCACTTAGATCTAAACGCACCACAAATGCAAGATTCTGTAGCAGCAAAAGAACTAAACCATATAAAGAGGCAACCGACTCGTCTCTTCATCAGGAGGCCTAACGAAATCAGTTAACTCAAGGGGGAACCAAAATACATCCCAAGGCCCAGAGATCCCCATTGAAACAGATAGGAACCTCTTACAATACAATGGGGATACAAACAATAGGGATCTCGGGGCCTCGGGATGTCTTTTGGTTGGACCTGCATCCTATTCAGAATGTTCCCTCTTGAGGTAACTGATTTGGTAAGGCCTCCTGATGAAGAGACCAGCCGGTTGCCTCGTTATACGATTTAGTTCTTTTACTGCTACAGAATCATGCATTTATGGTGGGTTTAGCTCCACGTGCGTGATTTCGGTTTATTTTGTCTGCATTCTTCCTGTTAATAATTATCTTTCTCTGTTGAATTATTCACGTTTTAGTTATAGTTGTCTATTTTCAGTATGATGATTTATTGCATCTAAGCAATCTTTTATTGAAAAGTTAAAATTTTTCAACGCTAGGGTAGTTTTTCTGTGAATTTTTCCGGCTGTCTATGCCTTCTTTATGTGTATTATTTTATGTTGAATTATTTACATTATTTGTGTTGTAAGTTATAGCTAGGTCTTGAAACCCTCCGTTGCGAATTTAAAAATAATATGACTACGTTAATCATTTAAAATTATCTTTGCATAATAAAGGAATGTTCATTGAGTGAATTTCCACTATAAAGGAAACTATAAAGAAATGTGTTAGAAAAAAAAATAAAATTAATGGCGTACAAAATTACCGCTTATCAGAATATGATGCTGTATAATGCTGCAGTAAAAGTTTAAAAGAGTTACGAGGAGAGTGAATATGTCAACAAATACTAGAAAAATCAAATGAGAAATATTATTGACTAAAAATAAAGCAAATGGTTTTCTGCTCTATAGGTAGGCATGAAATTAAAAATAAAGGAGCCCAGCATAGAAAGATAAAATAAATAAAAAAAATAATGAACATTACTAGTTACAAACAGTATATTAAAAAAAAAGCCTTCAATTTTTTTAATTCAGTTTGTGTTTCAATTAATTTAAAAGTAGTAACATGACTAAGTTATTTATTTAAAATTCTCTTCGCGTAATAAAGGAATGTTCAATGTCTGAATTTTTAAAACTATAAAGCAATGTGTTACAAAAGAAAGAAAGTATATTCCGCACAAACTTACCGTTTATGAGAATATATATTAATTCATTATTTATTAATTATTAATTAATTAATTAATAAATAATAATTTTATTACATATTAATAATATTAAAAAAATAACCAATTCAATTTTTATTAATAATTTTTATTATTTATTAACTAATTATATATTTATTATTTATTAACTATTTATTGATTTTCTTTATAGTTTACGTTGTCAATTTAAATACCTCTTGAATTAATAAAAATATTTATAATAGCATATTTCATAAATGACAGAAATTTAAAATTAACTTTACGCTTCAGAATAGACTATCTTTAAATTTAATGAGATAATAAATACTATTCTGAATTATCTCGCTCTCAGCTTCAATTAAATTAAAATAACCATGTGACAGGACTAAATTTGAAACAACTTAAAATGTCCCCACTCCCCCTTTTTGTTGCTGTCAGCAACACAGGACGATAACCTGTAGATATACAATTTATTTTGTTATGCTATTAAAAATTGCAGCCCATATTGTGTAGTGGCTAGATTCGTGAGCTTTCACTCAGTGCGACAGGGTTCAAAGCTCGAATAAGCCTTTGTTGTTACCCTGTTATCCCCAAATAGGGAGCTAAGCTGGCTCACCTGAATAGTGCTCTCGCAATAAAGTAGCCATAAAGACTTCGCGATGGATAACAAAAGTAGAAAGTCTCACGACAAAGTGCCTCCGCATTAGGGAAAAAATATCAATAATTCTGAATAACTATACATCGAAGAGCCGAACAAAATTTTCTCTCTGTTTCATGCACTTTAGATGTGTTTCTTCCCATACGAGAATGTTTAAAATTATATTTTCTTAATCTAACTTCTGAAGTCTGAAAAACAGCGAGGGCTGTGTCCGATTTCAATTTGATTTTGCGTTTTGCAACTGAAGTCTTTTGGGCCTGAAGAGTTAAATGTTAAAACCGCTTGTACCAATGGCTGAAAAGTATAGTGTAGTATTTAGAGTCGAACGCTTCCACTCAGTGGGCTAGAATTCAAATCTCGATTAAGATTTGGTCGTTACCGTGTTGTCCCCACATAGGGAGCAATGCTGGCTCACCTGAATAGTGCTCCCGTAATAAAGTAACAAAAAGACTTCGCGGTGAATAACAAATGGAGAATGTATCACGACAAAGTGCCTCCTTATTAGGTAAAAAATTATAAATAATTATACATTAAGGAGCCGAACAAAATTTTCTCTGTGTTTCACCCACTTTAGATGTCTTTCTTCTATACGAGAATGTTTAAAATTAATTTTTCTGAAGTCTGAAAAACAGCGAGGGCTGTGTCCGATTTCAATTTGAATTCGCGTTTTGCAACTGCAGGTTTTTGTGCTTGAAGAGTTAAATGTTAAAACTGCTTGTACCAATGGCCCAAAAGTTTTATTTAGCCAGGTCTTAAGGTTTCGCAACTTGACCCTGCTAATAATTTTGAAACATCTAGTTTCAGAGTAGATTATTTCGGAGAGGTCAAGTGATGTTGCCAAAAAAATTTAAAATAACTCTGTAAGGTAATTTGAAAGATATCATCATCGGATATTTTAGAGAATTTCAAGCTGCAAATATCCAAAAATAAAAGGATTTAGATATTCTCCCTTGACTTGATTTGAAGTTATAAGCAGCAATGTCATCTCCTCAGTATGCAAACACTCTCTACTTTAACGAAATTTTTACCGCAAAGCGATAATGAGAACAGTGCTGAAACTATAAACCTACGCATTTTTTCGAATTAACATTAAATGCGTGAAGATCATATTAAACATATATTTCTGTATTGTAATTTAGAACATCCATACTTGCAAAGGATTACAGAAATACCGTTGAAGAATACCGTTGAAGTTAGAAGAGAATACCGTTGAATACCGGAGAATACCGTTGAAGTTAGAAGAAACAAATAGTAAGTATAAAAAAATTGCAGATTCTTTTTTCAGTTAGCAAAAAAGTTTAAATGTTTTATGTTTGATGGCTATTTAAACAGTTTTTATTTGATTTCTGGCCTGTGTTATTTTAATGATTGTTTTACACATTCTGAATTTTAATTTATAATCAGTTTGTTTCATTTTATGTCGATTATATGCTTTCCAGTGTTGCTCTAATTTTTTGACTGAATCTGAAAAACTAAAATCAGGCTGCTGAATTTTCCTTATTAATTAATTGAATTATGAACTATCAGTTTTTTGTCAGTATTTTTAATTTTCGTGTGTAGTTACTGAAAAGCTAACTGAAGTTAAGTCAATTATTGACTGAACATATGCTAGATATAATTTTAAAAATTTCATAAGGTTTCTTAATAAACATATTTTGACAAAAATACTCATAAATATCAAACTTTATGCAACTAGTTGATTTCCTAAAATTATAGGTATGAGTAATCTATAATATATGTAAGAAAAAAATATACTGACGGATCAGTTCAACTATAACAGTGACTGACTTCGGAGCTGTCATATTGCTATTTTGAACTGTGCAAGTGTAGTGTGACCATTGATCATGTCTCTGGAGAGAATGTATGGTCAGGATCGATCCATTAATGGATACTCGCTGGAAGTCTTGAACGTTGCTTCTCCAACTGGCTACTGGAGTTGGGAACCCTATAAAAATAAAATTTTGTAAATAAGTACAAATAGAAGGGAAATACATATTATATCATACCTAATAACAATATAAAATGTCTTTAGATGAGTATTGCAAAATTCAAGAATATACGCTTTCACTTGTCAGTTAAAATTGTATCTCTTAGAGCATCATCGGGATATACCCTAAGCATATGATTGTTTGTCGATGGTGGTGATTGTATCCTACGAGGATTTTAAATTCTGAAAATCTTTTTGTCTACAAGTGCAGTGTGAAATAAGTAAAAGTGTCTATATAATTGTAATATAAGTTGTCATGAAGAGTTTATTTACAGGAAATGTAATGTAAATTTTAGTGTGTGTTGCATTATAAGTAGACAGCATTTCACTGTTCAAAGTATTTTTAAATCCTTGATATTATTATAATATTTATTAGTGATGTCATGATATGGTCTGGCGTTACTGAATTAGATAGCTGCCCGAAAGGCAAGAAATAGCCTGGAGTTCTGGAACTAAATTATCTTATCAAATAGCTGTAAGTTTTGAGATAAAATAATGATGTCCCAAAATGTGTGCATTAGACAATGTGCAAGGCTAGCCATTGTAAAACATAAAGGCAGTTTGCGGACTCATACGAATGCGACTTACTCTTAGCATAAAATTATAACAATGTGTTGATGACTTATAAAAATATAATACATATCAATACAAGCCGCCAAATGCCTTTGAAGATGATTATGAAATTTTTCCTTTATAGTAAATGAATTAAAATTAACTGCATGCACAAGACTTAAATAAACACTAGTTAGTAGACGTCAAAACATGACGGCTGGATTGTAAATAAATGTAGTAATACCCAAATTACACTCAATACATGACCGCCAAATGCTGAAAATCATAATATCAAGACTAGAGAAATACACTTTAGAAAATTACTACTGAACCCTGAATTACTATTGAAAATACAAAGAAATATGGTTACTAAATGACAAAATAAAAACAAAATTAATTAATAGAAATTGAGGTTACAAAAACTAAATTTGACAAATCTACATATTACAATCTTTAGTTTAAGACCAAAATGAAGAATCATGCAGTAGTTTTCTTTCACGGACTGCCCAAATTAGTCTACATAGCAACTTAAAAATATAGATTTTTAACAAAATTCCTCTTCCCATAAACTCGAAATCAATTTCAATGTCAAACTTTCAATGTCGAAAGAATTATTCTTTAAATCTCTTATATGCATGAATTTTTATATTACTTAAATATAAATTGAAGATTATTTTACTTTTATATTTCGTTTAAACGTAAAGTCTGTGGGTTCGAGTCCCACTCTTTTCATGGACGTTTCTAGCCCTTCGGAATCGGCTTTAAGCAGTAGGTCCCGGTATAATTAGCCCTCTTGTAGCAAATGTTGTCTGCAGTACTCCAAACCAAACCATTTAAATGTTTCTTTTGTCAGCGTATTCAAGTTATCCAAAAATTTATACACTCTCTTAAGTATTTCTAAAGTTATAAGCAAAACATAAATTAAGATGGTAATAACTTTTTACCATTAATTACAAATCATACCCCCGTAAACTCAATTTTCATATTCGAGAATATTTCGATTCCTATTGGCAGATGCTGTACAGTTACAGCTCACCATTGAATGATTCTGATTCTATTACATTAGCATTTACTGGGATAGCACAGTATGTAATTCCATCACTTAGCATTGCAATTGGAAGGATATCTTACAAGTTTATGATTATTCCATATATACTTATGCTCATTCAATATACGTGCAATCACTTAAGGTAAGGTCTAAGGATTCTAAGTTTATTTGCTGATAAAGAATTTGGTCACGTGTATCACGTTGTTTTATTTCCAATATTGTGAAACTAAGATAAATATGAAATTGCAACCACTAGTTACCCTCTCTTTCCACCTATAGCTTTCTTAGCAGCTTTTTTTAGCAACTGATTTTTAGGATTCTATAAACACTTGTAAGGTTTACACAAGATTCGATTCTCAATAATCGAACTTTTAAGTCAATAAATCTAAAGAAGCCGCTTAAGATATGCTAATTGCGGCATACGCGGTTGGTATAAATATCAAGCAGCTAGATAAAAGAAGGAGAGCTAGAAAGTGTTGAGGGAGAAACTAGGTTGCTTCAAACCTATGCGAGATCTTGTTAGGCCCAAAGTTTACGTGGCAGGACTGCTGGTTGACTTTTCAAGTATTGTGAGTATTACAAACTGTATTTCTTGCAAAGTATCTATACGGGAATAATATCCCTTGTATGAAAGTTATACATACTCGTACTAGTAGTACGCAATAGTTATGTTGAAAAGCAAATTTATGTGCAAAGCTTAAATAAACATTTTAATTAATTTAGAACTGTTTTTAAATCTAATTCATTAGAGAGCCACTTCACATTATATACACCCAAGGTAGGGTAGAAGTAGCAAATTCTCTATACTGGCGCCCGAAAGTTTATATATACCCAGGTTGTTCTATTTACATTTATAACGAACAGCATAATTGAAGTTTGAACTGGGTACTGTTATATACTCTGATATTGATGAAATTATGAATGTATTTTGTTATTATACTTATCTACTATTGAAAATGTATGAGATAAGACAAAACCCTGCTGAAAATTTACCTAGGGTAATTACAGTTCAGCAATTTGCGCCATTCGAAGCCACCTTCAATGGCGGCCCCTCAAGCAAATTTCTACACGTGTTAGAGCGTTACTTTCAGAAACATAGCACCACTGAGGAGGAAAAACTTAAAATTGCTCTAGCCGCTTTAAGAGGTAGTGCATTGCAGTGGTACACGTGTAAGCAAAAGCAGTAATCTCATTTTTGACTATTTGTCATTCAAGCAACAGTTTCTTTGCGTTTTTCCCAAGACCTTTAATCAAAATCAAATTGAAGCTGAAATTTATTCGCTAAGGCAACATGAAGGTCAGTCTGCGTTACATTTTGCTATGGAAAAAATTCTAAAGTGTGAGGAATATTTAGAAGGGGTGACGGAAGCGGTAATCTTAAAAATAGTTAACCAGCGTTTGAAGCCAAGTGTTCAAGATTTTTTGGACAGTCAAAATATTACAAGCAAGGCTACCCTCCATCAAGCTTTGGCTAAACATGACAATAGGCATTTCTTCACTTCCCCTTACCCTCACTCAAGTACAAGAAGTTTTATTCCCCCCCCCCCCCGTCAAAATCTTTCGCTAATTTAAAACCAACAGCGAAACCAGAACCGGGGGCGAAATAATAGAAGCTCACGGCGGCGTTATAGTGAAATTAGTGCACTTTAAGTAAATAATGTGCAAGCACTTTACGTGCACTGGCAAGTTGTTTCACATGATATAAGTCAACCTGTTAAAACTGCTTTAACACATTTCTTAAATTGTCCGAGCAGTAACCAGTATTTTAATTTTTGAGCATATTGAAAATCGAGATATTTTTGTGGCTAATAAAGAAAGGGCGCCCAGGTGGAATAATGCGATAATTAAAACGCAATTTCCTGAAAATAGTGCAGATACTAATGCTAGTGGTTTAGAAAATAAATCTTCAGATACTTCTATTAATGCTATACGTGATATTTTAGATGATATTCACACATCTGTTAATGAAGGAAATTTAGTAGATGGCGAAGAATTTGCTACGGAAGTTAGTGAACACTTATTAGTTGGCGATAATAAAGATGCTTTAAACGATAGTAGGACATTGCTAGGTAATGATGTTATCGCTTCAAGTTCCCATCCGAATGAGGATGCTATAAGAACAGTTTGACAATATGGTCTTAAATAAAGTGCATGAAAACCAGACCCAGAATCACAATGAATGTTTGTTACAGAGTCTTACATTAAATACACTGGTGTAAGAAATTAATAACATTTGCAGACTTGATCGATTATCTCTAGAACTACTGAACCGATTTTAATGAAATTTGATATGTACATACATTGATACAGTACAAAACAAATAACCAATCAATAATTGTAATACACACGTATGATCGGGCGTAACACTCGTTGGAGTCAGAAGGTATGTAACAGCGGTTTCAGAATAAACACAAAAATAGGTTAATAGATGGGTTAATAAGGGGTATGGTCCCCTCTTACAGATGTGCAGGTCTCGCAGTGTGTGATTTCATACTTCAAATAAGGCAGTTTATCATTTCCTGTGGCAATTGGTCCCACTCGTTCAGCAACGCTGTTTTCATTCCCTGGATGGTTCTCGGAGGGGGATTGCGAGTTGCAATTGCCCTCCCCAGAGCGTCCCACACATGCTCTATAGGGTTAAGGTCTTGAGATCTAGCTGGCCAATCGATCCTGTGAATATCCTCACTCTCTAGAAATTCGTCGACCAGAAGAGCTCTGGCAAGAACATAGGGCTCCAAGATCTCATCCCTATACCACACACCAGTAACAGTGCCTCTTTCAAATATATGTAGAGGTGTGCGGCCATCCAACATGATGCCTGCCCAGACCATTAAAACTCCTCCGCCATAATGGTCGATTTCGCGGATATTGGGGGGTAGGTAGCAGATCCATGATTCTCTCCATATGAATGTACGGCGAGAATCGGTGTTTAGGCTGAACGGGGACTCATCAGTGAAGAGAACGGTCGACCATTGATCCATACTCCAATCTCTATGCTCTCTGCACCATGATAAACGGATTCTCCTGTTCGTAGAAGTGAGCGGGACGCAAACAGCAGGTCTTCTTGCAAACAATCCTCTCTCGTGAAGTGTTTTGGAAACAGTCACCCTTGATACACGAGTTCCTGTGGCTGCATGCAAGTCATTCAATGTGGCCTGAAGCGAGCTGAGAAGCTGTAGCACGCCTGTTACGTCTCTCTATAATCGACAAATGGCGATCTCCTCTGGCCGCTGTGGCTCTTGGACGACCTTGGCCAGGCTTTCTCTCGATGGATCCGGTATCCAGGAACTGTTTCCATAAGTTACACACGACGCTGGGCGTTAAATTGAACTCTCTACAAATTTGGACTTGAGATTGGCCTGCTTCTAGCCTCCCCACAATTCGCCACCTCATTCCATCATCTAAATGTTGGTAGTTAATCATTTTTACTGTTACAATTTGAAATTAACCGATTGCTGCAAAATAACACCAAGAAATTCGCTGAGGTGTGCTAGCGAACGAAATGCGTCTTAACCTACGCGCGTTTATAAAGCCTGTTTCACTACTGGCTCCGTCTACACACACGTGTACGCTTACGTATTTGACGTACAAGATTTGCATTTTTGTCTAGAAGCAGTGGTTTTACATTGAATTCAGTTCTTTTCATGAAATTCGATAAAATATGCAAATTCTCTTAATTTATTTCACCAGTGTAGTGCAACTGATGCTCCGGATGTTGTAGACGTAGTTAACATTAAAACGCACGGTTGCAAAATGATTAATCTTCTGAAAACTCAAGCGTATTAAAGAATTTAAATGAGAACGATTTTGATGAAGCAAGTTTTAAAGAGACTTTTTCGTCAAAAGAGGATAAAACTAAAGTTAAGGGCGATAAAAAACGAGAAAAAATGCTTTCAGGTTGCAGAATTAAGACTTCTAATACTGAAGTAATTAAGTCGGTAAACAATACGTGGGTTACGCAAAAAGACGAAAAACATAACCAGTTTGTTTAAAAACAGGAAACAAGCAGCGAACCATATTGTAAACATATCATAAATCGCGAGATGAAGCCATTAAATGAACACGTAGGTGCGACGCATAAGTTTTAAAAAATAGAATCTGCATTAAAATCTAATGCCGATACTAGCAAAAGTACATAGAAAAGTAAAGTGTGTACTGCAAAACCTCCATCAAAGGATGAAAGTGTCACAGATAAGGTACACAAGGCTATCAAAAGAAAGGGATGACGGATCTAAAAACCCTTTTAACAAGTATAGGAAACGAAAGATACCAACCGCCCAGCAAGAGCCCCCTCCCAAGAGAATTCCTGTCAATCGTCCAACCAGACTAGAGCCTCAGGCCCAACGCCCTGCTGCACAAAGTATGAACACACGGTCAAAGAACCCCTTTACTAGGACTGCTACCATCAAGAGAGGTTCCACTGAATGGACAGACTGGTGCAACGAAGTTGCTGCCTTCATGAACAAGTCTTGTATCAATTTTATTATTCTATCTCACCCCCTTCAATAAAATCGAACCAAACTGGTTTGAAATTCTCCACTTTATATGCTGTGTAAACATTTTAGAGAGGAAAAGGGTGAGGCACTGAAAAAACGGCATACTGTTGTTTTATAAATTTTTGAAGGGAACATGTAGTGAATAGAAAAAAAAAATACATACTGCATACAGATAACGAACTAACTAACTTATGTACTAACTTCACAAAACAAAAAACATGTGCACTATGAATTGTGGGAGAGCACTTACAAACAGTCAAGAAATGTCATGCTGTGCAATTATTTTGTCCCTTTTAACTAAAATAGATTTTCTAGGGCGCGGTTGGCCAGCCCACTATCCGCAACTCTGCAAATTCACTGTTTGTTGGTGTCACCTAGACCCTTTGGGGTTAGTGTTGTAAAATGAGAGTGGCATTTTCCCCCCACACAACGTGTGGAAGGTTTTTTGGCTTTGCCACACATTATGTAAAAAGTCAGACCAGCACGCGTTTTCAATTAGCTAGCTGAAGCCATTCATACTTCAGTTACCTAATTATTTTTTTAGGGAAGCCAATGTAAGACTTACATAAGATTCGATTCTCAATAATCGAACTTTTAAGTCAATAAATCTAAATAAGCCGCTTAAGATACGCTAATTGCGGCATACGCGGTTGGTATAAATAACAAGCAGCTAGATTAAAGAAGGAGAGCTAGGTTGCTTCAAACCTACGCGAGTTCTTGTTAGGCCCATAGATTACGTGGCAGCACTGCTGGTTGACTTTTCAAGTATTGCGAGTGTTGCAAACTGTATTTTCTTGCAAAGTATCTATACGGGAATAATATCCTTTGCATGAATGTTATATATACTCGTACTAGGATTACGCTATAGTTATGTTGAAAAGCAAATTTATGTGGAAAGCTTAAATAAACATTTTAATTAATTTAGAACTGTGTTTGAATCTAATTCATTAGAGTGCCACTTCAAATTATTTACTCCCAAGGTAGGGTAGAAGTGCTATTTTCTATGCACTCACTATAATTTATTTCTATTAAACGGAAAGCAAAATATCAGATATCATGTCTGAAATTTTTTACATAACTTGGAAAAAGGAATTAATGCTTTTTTTTTATCTGGATAGAAATGATAATAAAATCCATGGTATATATATATATATATAATAACTCTCATTTACCATTTTATTTCTAATGACAATAATTTTTTTTCAATCTTGCTCGATGCAAAAACAATAAGTTTTTATTTTACAATTTGAAAAAATAATGTGAATTTTTTAGAGTAAAATTTATTTTCCACCTAGTTATACAATTTGAGATGCATACAATTGTCCTTGAAATATGTGGTAAAAATTTAATACTAAGTAGAAAATTGAAAAAATCAGTAAGAATTTAGCAAGTACACTAACAAACCAATGGTGCAACAGTCCATTGTGGACCAAGGACGGTGGTGTCAATATCCGATTTCTTAACCGTCATATTTTGTGCCAGACTGCATATGTTTCGGGCAGGTAGTCAGCCTGCCGCGGGACCCCCAGAATTAGTTCCCAAGCGTGCTTGGTCCTCATTTTATCGACTCACTCAAGGGATGAAACGTTAAATCTACCTTGTCCAGTCGAAGGGTCGAACCTAGACCTGTGGTGTGGCAGCTAGTAAGTACACACATTCGTTATTATATAGGTACCCTATGATTATAAAATTACTGGTTTTAATTGATAAATTACCTGTAAGGCATATGTATGTAATACAGAGATTCAACTTAAAATCTAATTTTTTACCCACCAACATTAACCAATTAAAATGTGTTATATAGTAATGTCTGAGGATTTTTTAAAAAAGGTGTGTGTATATGAGGATGTTTCTCAAAGGAGTTATTAATTCTTATGTAAATTAATTTATAAGGTAAAATGTTTACTTTATTTTTTTTTCAATTTAGTAAAACATTAATTATTTCGACTTCGTAAGATACACTTCAGATGCAATTGATGCAAACTTCCGAAGCTATATAGTCGTTAGATTGACTGTATACTTATTTAATGTCAAATTTTAATTTAATTCTGATCAGTTGTATAATAAATGTTAGTTATTGAAACAAAATTGGGGTGCTTAGAAAGACGTAAGTAAAACTATAGCAAAAAAACCAGGTTGTTATTTCTACGAAAAATGCCTTTGAATTAGGATGAGGTGCAAAAAAGAAAATTGAAGCGTATATCCACCGATTTTAACAGTAATAGTCAATATACCAAGCGAGCTTTTAATATAAGTGTCTCATAAATACACAAGTGCGCATAACTCCACATGGAGCAGAAATTTATATTTAGAATTGCTAAACGACTTTACTGGTTATGAAATTTATTCCTATCATTGATCCTCTCGTAATGGAGAGCATCAGATCTTCTAGAGATGCGGCGTTATTAATGACATCCTGTCTCAATGACATCGTGCACCTATATTTTGTAGCGAAGATCGAGGAAGATTCAATAATTTCATCTGTGCGTTAGTATAAATACCTTCATTTACTAAAATATCTAGTTAATTAATGTAATAAACTTCGGTGTTTTCAATGCGTTCATGAAGTTTCTGATATTACGGTTGTTGTGTTATCTCAGATAAACAACAACTTTCTCCAATTGGATTCGCTCACCTCAATGTTAACCGATGGATAAAATTTGTCATGAATTTAAAGATTTTTCTTTTTTTTAAATTACATTCCGTAATAGAGAAAGAAATTTTACACCTTGGGGGGTTTTTTTAAAATATGCAAATAATATTTTTAAATTCATATTATTCGTGGTAAAAATTTGGTTATAGTGTGTTTTAAAAACTCCTCAATTCCTTTGGTGAATGAAATTTATGAAAGGAATCCTGTTGCAAGGTGCAGAAAAGTCCAGGCTATCTGAAAATAACATTTTTATAGGATTATCAACATTTATGTAGCTGTAAATAGTAGACAAATTTTCTCCATAGGTTAACATTAAGGGGAGAGAATTCAATGCGATTAGTACACAACAGCCTTAAGAGCAAATCTTTGGTTCAAGAAGAGTTCTGCGTATACTGGAGACGTACGTTAATCAGTCTGCTGTTCTTGAAGTTGTGAAAAATAATTTTTTTAATTAATTAACAAGATTACATTTTAAATAGTGAATTAATATTACTAGGACTTTTTTGTTGTTATTATTTCTAAAGACTGATCGGTATTTATTAGGAATCTTAAATGGTTAGGAAATATTACGCAGCTTACACGAAATTATTTTCTTGCAATAGGCATGTATGGATAGACTTTGGCAATGAATTTGTGTCGGACATAAAAAAAGTTTATCTAAATTATAAGCATAAAACATAAAATTGTCACATTTTCATACCGATAATGAAAGAGTTTTCATAGTAATGAAATATGACATAAGTTAAATTTTGTATTTATCAGCAACACATTCATCTCTTCTGAAAGAAATAGTGTGGTCAACATAAAAGGTGTTTTAAATGTTTAACATTATAAAATTCCGTAAATAGGTATGAATACTGTATAACTGTCGGTTAACTGTATTCCTTTGAAATTTATGTATGCATTAACTGTTGTCAAATATTTGTATTGGCTGATAATAGGAAGTTTTCAGGCTATTATGTAAAAGGAAGAATATACTGAAAGAAATGTTGTGGCTAAGACAAAAAGTGTTTTAAATATTTAAAATCATAAAATACGTAAACAGTTATGAATACTGAATAGCTGTCAATTAACTGTATTCTTTTGAAATACAATTGCATCAGCTGTTGACATTGCATCAACTGTTGACAAATATTTGTTATGGCTGATAAAAAGAAGTTTTAAGGCTTTACTGTAAATTGAAGAATATACTGAAAGAAATGTTGTGGTTAAGATAAAAAGTCTTTTAAATATTTAATAGTATAAAATGCCGTAAGCAGCTATGAATACTGAACAGCTGTCAATTAACTGTATTCCGTTGAAATATGTATGTATCAACTGTTGACATAGATTTGTAATGCCTGATAATAATAAGTTTTAAGGCTATGTTGTAAAAGGAAGAATAGGCTTAAAGAAATGTTGTGGTTAAGACTAAAAGTGTTTTAAATATTTAACATCATAAAATGCTTAAACATTTGTGAATACTGAATAGCTTTCAATTAACTGTATTCCTTTGAAATATGTATGCATGAATCAACTGTTGACAAAAATTTGTCTTGGCTGATAAAAAGAAGTTTTAAGGCTTTACTGTAAAGGGAAGAATATATTGAAAGAAATGTTGTGGAGAGGATAAAAAGTGTTTTAAATATTTAACATTATAAAATGCTGTAAACAGTTATGTATACTGAAAAGCTGTTGATTAACTGTATTCCTTTGAAATATGTATGCATGCATCAACTGTTGACAAAAATTTGTCTTGGCTGATAAAAAGAAGTTTTAAGGCTTTATTGTAAAGGGAAGAATATACTGAAAGAAATGTTGTGGATAAGATAAAAAGGGTTGTAAATATTTAACATTATAAAATGCCGGAACAGTTATGAATATTGAATAGCTGTCAATTAACTGTATTCCTTTGAAATATGTATACGCATCGACTGTTGACATATATTTGTTATGGATGATAAAATAAGTTTTAATGATCTATTGTAAAACGATACAACACATAAAATTTACATTTCTTCACTGTAAGGGCATGCATAGCTATATATTATTGCAATAGTTTTATTCTATTAAAAACTTCGATGGAGAGTTAAAACAATAGTTTTTTTGCGTCTAAGGTATGAAGAATTTCTAAGCTTAAAACTATTTTAAGCGTAGCACAAACGGTTTGTTTAGATTAATAAATCTGAAGTTCCCACAGTTATGACAAATTGATAAGTTTAATATTTTTCTTTGTGAAGAATTATGTATCCATCGCGTCTTACATAAGAATATTTTTTAAAGATTTACTTTTATTAAATGCCTTAAAAACATGGCAAAAGTAATATTTTGTTCGCTTCATCCTCTGAAATATTTTCTTTAAAATTAATCTCAAGAATATTTGTCATAATTACATTTACTTCTATACATTCGAACAGTGCACTGCGAACATACCAATATTAGTCTTAATAGATTTAATCTGAGATTTACTTAAACATTAACTTTATCTAAGAATGCATTAACAACCATCTTTCAAACTTGCCATTATCAAAAAGTTCAAAGACTTCGCGTAACATCATTCAAACAGAAACTAAACCATTAGGTTCGGAGATGAACGCGTAATCTACTTTATCATACAGACTGTTTATTAAAATCTGATATTACGATTTATGGCTAAGCCTCTGGCATGGAATTCTTTATGATTAATTATTTTCCATATATTATGGTATTATTTAGAGCAGAAGCAAGCACTTAATCATAAAAATGTTATAATAAGCTTCTTATCAACGTTTCATAAACGTTTCATGATTAAATCATGATTGTACAAGGTTAAACGCATCGGATGATTCTCAAACTATCAAGTAAACATACTCGAACGAATAGAGTACATTCAATTTACATGCAAAATAAGCTTTCACTTCCTAGTTTTATGTCTTTATTATGAGGGTAATAAACAGAATGTCCCTGTGTTAAATCCATAATTTAGAGCAATAAGAGAATATAAGTGATATCAAATATACGTACCTAAAAGTAAAATGAAAATTATAAAAAAATTGACTACTCGGAGAGTAATAATATTATCATTTGTAAAGGAAGAAAATATTGTAAAATATTTACCTATAGGTATTAAAGAAAAAGAAAAATTAATGAATTTAAATTAAGAATAAAAATTTTAAAGAACAGTTCTATGTAAATTATTGGAGAAATGTAACTTATGTTTATATATATATATATATATATATATATATATATATATATATATATATATATATATATATATACAAGTATAAACTGGTGGCCATTAAAATTGTAACACCAGGAAGGAAATCAAATAACAAACCTTTATTTTATGTACGTAAATAGCATAGTAGGATAAAAATATGATGAAATTTGGGGTGATACAGGGTCCGAAATTTGTTCACACAGCTGCCTACTCTAGCAGCTGAAACGGCTCTAACCAGGTTAGGCATTGAGTCGAATTGAGCTTGGATGACATATACGGACAAGTCATTCCATGCTGCGTTAGGTCTATTCCACACTTCACCAACCGTAGTGGCTGGAGAGTGGTGGCGGTCCATTCTTTCAGCAACCCATGACCAGATATTTTCAATGGCTGAGAGATCTGGAGAACTGCTGGCCAGAGCACTACGGAGGTCAGGACACTACGACAACATACAGTCTAGCGTTACCTTGTTGAAAGATGACATCTCCAAGGTCTTGAAGATAGGGCACAGCCACTGGCCTTATAATCTGAAAAATGCAATATTTGTTCAGATTACCGACGACGGAAACAAGAGGTTTTCGTGTTGTGTACCCAATGACTGTCCATACCATTACACCAGGTGCTCGTATCACGATATCAAATGCCAGCAGGCCACGTGCGTTCTATTCGGTGCCTCCAGACACGGATACGTCCATCATGATACTGCACGCAGAACCGGGACTCGTCTGAAAAAACGAAGTGGTACCACTACTGTATCCAGGTTTGTCGTTGTGCGCACCACTGTAGCCGCGCTTGTCTATGCTTCATTGTCAAGGGAAACCGAAATAATGGTCACCGTGCAGACAGAACGTGCTGCTCTGACGTCGCCCCACTGTCCGTGCGGATACTTAGCTGCTCAGCGTTCTTAGTTGTCGAGCTGCAAAAAGTCCATTCCCTGATTCAAGGTCCGTGATTGGGCCCTTGCGATTCTGGAAGGCTGACCTGATAACATGTCTGTCCTCTCCGAAGTTAGTGGCAGAAGCCCGTTGATATACCGCATGGCCTTCAGTGTGACCCTCCTAAACTCATCGATTCCATGTACGCCTGATAGTCGATGGATTCCGATCAATTCCAGTAACAATATCGTGGAACCATAAACCGTAATATCGATAGGCTCTGATCCTGCAACTATTGAATATAGACACGTGCTGGTAGCCGTTTATCCTTGCAATAAGAGGCATAACACAATCTTCTCACAAACAAGCAACATTCAAATGCGATCTCCGAATGAGAAACTCGCTGCGTAACTTTCGTTTTATACAGAGATACCATTTATCTCTAATGCGTCGTTCGATAGCGCTTAAATGCTTATCATATGCATATCCCAGCATCTTCTTCCTTTCATGTGAATTTGACGTTTGTATCATCCATCCTTCATGGTGTTGCAATTTTAATGGCCAGGGGTATATATATATATATATACAGTCGAACCTCCATATATCGAACTTCCCTATATCGAAATTTTCTATATATCGAACTCTTAGCAAATCTCCATGTTCATTACATAGAAAAACTGTTTCTATATATCGAAAAAATCTCTATATATCGAAATTTTGTTTTACCACATATTGGGTGATTTTATTCCACTTTAGAATAAAATCTCCCAATTTTTGGCATTTGAAACAATACTTCGTGGACTACAATTTGTAGAAAATATCCCTGATGAAGTTTTTAATGGACTGAATAAATGCGAGCATTTCTTTGATGAACTTTCCGCAAAACTGGCTGTTCAGCAAGATATTCGTAGTTTTTTTTTTAAAGAATGTAACTGTGATCACTGTAATCACTAACTGGATTATTGTTTTTTATAGGTATATAGTACGCAATAAATCTTTCACATTAATTTATTTTTTAGTTATTAACTTTCATTTAATGTGATTCGCATATAAATTGTAAATGGAGTTTCTTATACGAAAATCAGCTTTAATTTTAATGTTTTAGGAGAATTATGATAAAACTAAGATCAATTCTATATATCGAAATTTCTGTATATCGAATTTTTTTCCGGCATTTTGCTACTTCGATATATGGAGGTTCGACTGTATATATATATATATATATAAACTGCTAGTCTAGTTGCATCTTAAAGTTGAATTGAAACCTATCAATAAAATGTCTATTTATTATCTTAGGGATCCTATACCCCGTTCGTTATTGTTAGTGTATTACTTTTATTCATTGTGAGGTAAGCATTATCATTATTTGTCAAACAAAAAGGACCCTTAAATTTCGGCTCAAAGAACATACGATTTACTCTTTGTAAAAAGAAATTTTAGAGACACGAATTCATCCAATTACTGGAATTTGTGCTGCAATTTAATTTATAACACACACACACACATATATATATATATATATATATATATATATATATATATATATATATATAAATAAATATATAGATAGATAGATAGATAGATCGATAGATAGATAGATAGATAGATTGTCAGAACTTTTCGAAGTCTTAGAATGATTTTGGGATTAGACTATTTTGAAAATTTCTTTGTACCTCAAATCACTTCCTTATCTTTAGCTTTTCTAATACATATATTCTTTTAACTTGGTAATATATGTTCTAATTTTATTTTTCAATTTATATTGTGCTTTTCCTTTTTTGGCAATTGATTTTCTTACTTCTTTAGTTTTTCTTCATGTTTTTTTTTCTCTTTCTTATGTTTTCCCTATTTTTCGTGTTCTATTTCTTTACAGTTTTCCTTTACAATTATAATGAGAATGACAACTTCTTATTAAAATTGTATTGTTTTTTTCCTATCTGTATTACAAGAAACTTTTTGACACATTTCTCAATTCAGTAACATTTTTCTACAGTCCTGATGAATTTTTTTTTACATTTATATCAGTTCTGCTATCTGTCTTTTATGTATCATGTGTACTGTAATTAATTTTAAATCGCAATTTTCTGTTGATGTCTCGATGAAAGTTTTATGACAATGATAAATCATATTAATTGTTTAATTGTAAGTTATTTACGCCTATATATACTTACACTATTACAGTTTAATGAAATAACTTCCTCAAAAAGTTTTTTAAAGATATATTACTCTTTTAAATAAAACTTCTTAAGCACACAAAACTTTAAAAGCGTCTGTCACTCTTTTGAGAAATACTTTTGGTTAACTTTATGTAAATATAATCTTGCGTCATCGAAATAAAAAGAAATTGCATTAAAGCATTTGCTGATTTAAAACATTAGAAAATACTGAAGATTATGATTCGCATTCTATCAGAACGAATAAGTCCATAGGGGTAACATGGAATAGTGAAATTTTATCCACAGAAGGAAATTTTTGAAAACTTAACAATTTAGAACTGTTAAAAAATCAGATGCTCCAAATGACTCGATAATAGTAAAGATAATATTGAACAAATGAATATCAATGGAAAGCAACAGAACATGATAGCAATTCATTGCAAATACTCGTGCATTTATTAGTTATCCTTAATATGACGAATAACTGATTAATAGACGAGACTATAGTAACTGATTAGTTATCAGTTACTTTTACAATTAACAATTAACTGATTTACAATTACAATTACAGTTTGCAATTAACTGATCGGCTGATTGAAATATTACATGCTGGTTTCATAGCAGATTTTAATGAGAAATCTCACATAAAATCTCTCTTCCATGGCAGTAGATTTCTTGTGGATTTTGTTTTATATTTTATGTATACTGTGTTGGAGAAAAAAAAAGGTACATCAAAGGCAATTATAAATATGTAAGTTGCACATAAATGAGTCGGATATGATATTTCTATTTTGGATGTATTTGGTACTGACTGTCAGATTCGATTTGGGTCTGAATGTCAGAAAACGTGACCTTAGTTCTGTTATACTTCACGCTATTGCCTCAGAAACTATTAACACTCGTTACCATTCTGACGAGTGACTTCACATCTACACTGATCGGTCCCTGTTGGATTTTTTCTCTCAGAGTGCTGGCGCTGGTGTATTTTGTGACCCTTTCGCCTTCTACCTACACTTTGGCTCATTTACAACTCACTTCGATGGTGAATTAGAAGCTATCCATATTGCCCTCCAACAACTTGCTTTTCGTCTTTCCCCTCTTGATAAGGCTGTAATATTTTCAGATTCTATCTCTGCCCTTCAGGCTTTATCAAGCGATCAGGAGAATATAAGTTCCCGAGTACTGAGCTGCAGGGAACTCCCGAAGGGGATTCAGCGAAAAGTTGCCTTTCAATGGGTGCCATCCCATTGCAGTCTTTGGGGAAACGAGATGGAGGAATTTTAGGCAAAAAATGGAACTGATATTCTTCAAAGGTCTTTTAGAGACCTGTCACTCCATTCTGCCAAATTAGAGGTAAAGAGTATCTTCAAACAATCGTTTCGTAGCGTGACTTCCCATGCTGAAGGAGATATGTCCTGGAGTGCGGTTTGTAGATCTCACAGTGTCCCGGATTCACCCCGTACAGCTGCAGTGGCCGAGTTTAGATTTTTGACCGTACATGATTGTTTTAGTGCCCATTTGTTTCGTTTTAATTTGACTAATTCCCCTGAGTGTGTCTTGTGTGACTCTAGACGAGACATGACTGCTGCTCATCTAGACAAGTATTCTGCACTAAATGATTTGGACTGTATCGTTAAAAAATATTGGAGAGCTCGTTGCCTGAGGTCCTGATGGTCAGTGGCCTGGCATTTTTTTAATAATAATAATAATGGTATTTCTATTTTGCACAATTAAAAAATATTTGCAATTTATAATTAATGATAGATTATACATATGAGTATACGAGGGGAAAATATCATTTGTTCTAACATATACAGCCATAAATAGCAACCGCATGAAGGAAAACTGAAACTAAAGTGGAGAACTTCGGAAGAGATATTACCGTTAATAGTTTTATGGTTGTGCGATTGCTTTGTTGAAAAATCCTTTGGAGACCTGACGACAGAAATTAAAAATTCACATTTATATTGTATTGAATATTGGCACGTAAAGTTTGTTCAACTTTTCTATATGGTATTACAGTCAATAAATTGCAGGAAAAAGTACACTGATATGTTTGAATTCATTGACGGTTAAAAATGCCTATTTTCCAAATTTAGATAACGCAGACTCATTGAAATATTTATTCTCAAAAGGCTGTACATGGTTTCGAGAAATTTCCATTTAAGTGTTAAAAAGGATAAGTCGAGTAAGTTTGCACTATTGAAAACGCTAACCAGTTAGTTGCAGGTAATAAAATAATAGAAAGTTAATAACATTACTAAAATAAAAGTATAGTAAATAATAACATTACTGAAATTACAGATAATAATATATAATTTCATAATTAAATGAAAAATACACCTACAATTTTAAGTAAATAATGAAAAGAGCTAATTTAATCAGAAAATATAATGTAAGAAAGGCCTTTTATGAAAACGAAAGGTTAATTTTAAATCCAATTTTTAACTTAGGGATTAAGTCTTTCAAACGCTTTAGCCGTTGGATGTACATTTCTTTTTATCTGTTATCTGATGTGAATATTTTATTATGTTTTAAATAAATGATTTCCTATTTTGTTCTTTAAATTACTCTTATGAGGGTAGGTAATGTTGAAATTTATTGATTTTGTAGTCGTACTCAAACTTTTTTATCGTGTACATCCCAACTCATTAATTTATGGGAGGTAATTAATCGATTTAGTTCTGGAGAACTTACAATGTGTTCACGAAATTAGTTTACTTTGGTTTGAGATAAAAAAAAATAATAGCAGGGTTTTCTATATGGAACGTGTTTTCTTAATGTATATTTTTATTTCATTTGTTACAGTTTTCCCACGCATAACACAAATCTAGGAACGGTAAGGTTTTATATTTTGTTCTTTGTTACATTCAAATCGAATATTCTTTGACTAACAAAGAAATTCCAAAATATTTACGAAACTATTGGCAAAGTTTGCGTTTATTTGCCGATTTATATTTTTATAATTTTTTTTTCATTTTTTTAAAATAGGGAAGTTTTGCAGACATTTTAATCAATATTTGTTTTGTTTTTTGAAACTGGGAACTTAAGCGGAGTTAGAATTAAAATTATCAAAGAAAACAATCAGAGGTAATAAAGCAACAAATATATTTTTTAAGTCAGCGTTAATTTTTTCATATCAAATTGAGAATAACTATCGTCTTAAGGTTGCTATGTACTAACCCTATTGTATTTGCTCTACTCAGTGTTAACCTATGAAGAAAATTTGTCCAAGGATTGCCAACTTGGATTGAAATATTTTTTTTAATTGTTCTCCGTAGTAGAGAAATAATTTTTACACCTTGCGGAATTTTTCGATTTTTTTTATAAAAAAATGCAAGTAATATTCAAAAATTTAAATTATTTGGGGTAAAAAAATTTGGTATAGTGTGTTTTAAACGCTAATAAATTCCTCTGGTGGACGAACTTTATAAAAGGAATCCTGTTGCAAGGTGCAGAGTTCTGGCTATCTGAAAATACAATTTTTATTGGATTATCAGCCTTTATGTAACTGTAAATAGTAGAAAATTTTTCCATAGGTTAAAACTTAGTTGAGCGAATCCGATAGGGTTAGCACTCGGCAGCCTTAAGACAATAGTTATTCTAATGATAGGCAATTCACTCCAAACTTCATATATTTCTCCATTTTAGATAGGTTTTTCTTTCGTGGGCAAATACATCTGGGACATAGAAAATGAAATTAATTAACCAATCAAACTTAATTATTCAAATCGTCTTTTCAAACTTGCAAGTATTCTTGAAAATATTTTACGTTAAGTGTTAGAAAAAAGGAATTCAGAATTACAGTACTTGCAGTATTCTAAGTTTTCTAAAATAATAATCAATAAAATATGTTTTAATTTACATCATATTAAATTTTTAATATAATCTAAATAGAATATAGCAGTTTTAGAAGTTAGGACATTTATGAAGCATATATATGTATTATTTATGTCGTAAATACATCGTACATTTAAAGGAGGGAATTTACATTAGTGTTACAACAACGCAATATTTTCAAATAATGTTTTAACATTTTATTGTAAATGGGAGAACGCGAATAATGTAATAAGACATATCTACGGCAGGATTCTTCGAATAAAATATATCATTTACATTTGCCTAAAAGCGTAACAACTTCCATACGTTGTAGGACAAAATTTCCCGATTCACCTTTTCTCGAAAGAAAACACGAAACATTACTTGAATATCTGAAGAAAAAGTATGCAGAAAAGATTGGGGATACCATTCCTATTTATTCACTGCTTAAAGAGAAAAAATAAACGTTTTGAACATTTTACGTCCCGATTTCAATCTTTCTGCAAATAACTACCTCTTTGTCCTTCGAGACAGCTAGGTATTTTATAAAAATTTCGTCCGGTACATCCGATACATTTTCTTTGACGCATAGTAGAAAATCCTTTTTGTGAAATGGCGAAGATAAATCTATAATCAGAGCATGTATTCTAAAGAAATCTAAAATTATGCATTCCTGATGTCAATTTGAAAGCCAAACATAAGACTTTTGAAATCTGAATAGTGTTTTTTTAAGGAACTGGTATGTTTGGGGAATAATTTAAATGCATATATTTCTTTTCTTTTGCGGTTTGGAATAAAATTTACTTTTTGAAATATTTTTGGAAAATCTTCAGTTTATATGAATTTCAAAACTAGATTATTTGAAAACATGTGAGTAACATGGATCTTTACATACACTTTGATAGTTAGAGTCCTTAGATTAAACTACTGAAGCTTCTTACCTGAAAAAAAATATATTTTAACAAGCTTCTTTTTATATTCCGTAAAAGCATTGTCATACTTGAGATCGTTTTCCCTGATATTCGATCCATTATTACAGGGTGCCCGGGCTAAAGGTATCTAAAAGTCATGACTTATTTTTACGGATCTACCCATAAGAATTTTTAAAATAATATTTTAACAGAAAGAACTTCTCACCAAGTTTTAATATCAATCATAGACTTCGATCACAGTATCATAGATTTTGATGTGTGAACATTTTGTAGAACAACAAATGTCTAAATGGCAATCCAGTTCTCTCCAAGTGTTTCGTAGCATATCAGGTGTTATTACACGAATTGCTTGAATGATACGCTTCTTCAACACATCCACAGTTTAAATTTTTTGTTTATACACAACGGATTTCATGAATCCCCAAGGAAAAAAGTCTAATAATGCCTGATATGCTACGAAACACTTGGAGAGAACTGGATTACCATTTAGACGTTAGTCGTGATACAAATTGTACAAACATCGAAATATATGATAGTATGATAAAAATCTATGATTGATATTAAATCTTGGTGAGATTTTCTTTCTATTTAAATATTTTAAAAAAAATTAATGGATAGTTCCGTAAAAATAAGTCAGGATTTTTGGATACCTTCGGCCCGGACATCCTGTATTTAATGTGAATCTAGATCAAAATTTTCATACAAAAGAAAATGTCGATATGAGACTACTATATACTATTATGTATATAGACCACTAAGACGGTGGTTTCCTTAAGTTTTTACACTTTAAATAGGCTATGTGGAAAGTATTAACAAAAATACATAAAATGTGAACTTTGACCAAAGCTAAAGCGATATATTTATCTTCCACCTGCGGCATATTCTCATATTTTTGTGCAAAAAATCCCGTTCGAAAATTATATCCTGTATAAATTTATCATAAAATGACTTTTAGTGCAATGCAAACTATATCAAAATAAGTAGAGAAAACGTGTGTCTGTTAACTTGTTAAAAACGCGAATATCACACTTAACAAAAAAAAGACCAAAAAATTTTGAAAAATAAATATTTCCTAGAGCCAATATTATTTAAGATAATACGTTATTTTTAGGAGCACTATTTTACAGAAGAGTTGTAACTTTGACTGTACAAGAAAATATTCCATCTAAAGAACTTTTTAATTTTTTTATACAAAATAATTAGTCAAATAGCATACATTTTAAAGAAATTCAAAGTTTAAACATCTCCTACTTAGCTGAATGTTCCAGCTTCATTGGAATAAAAATATAGATGTTAAAGTTATAACTGAGTCAATAAGATTTATTCCAAAATGTACACTGATTACAAAATAACACATGGCAAACACCATTGTTAGTCAAGTTTACAATCCTTAGTAAGACAATTATTATTACTCATATTAGGTAAAAGTATATTAAATACTCAGTAAGCTAGGATTATTTATGTCGCAGAATTTAATCTACAAAATTATTGAAATCTATGAAATTATAAGGTAAGTAAATAATTGACTGGACAAATAAATAATTTTATAAAATAAATCTTAAAATCAGGAAAATGAAACAGCATGCTTCGAAAACGAAAAGGAAAGAACCTATTTGTTGTAATCATATGGGGAACTCAAAATACGTGCACTATTAGATTCTTGTCTCTAGTGATATTCGTCGATGCATAAAAGAGAATATGCCTATTTTATCACCAGGTACATATATTTAGATATCTCCTTTAATTTGAACAGAACGACCAGACAGCTATAAATCCCTTTTATCTACTCCAATGATCGAAATCAAAGTCCCCCAAAGAACCGAAGATGGCCGAATGGCTTGGACGCTGGCATTCGGTACCAGAGTTTATGGGTTCCAGTTCCACTGTTGGCATGGATGTTTGCAGCCGTTAGGAATAGGCTTTAAACAGTAGGTCTCGGTCTAATTAACTCTCGTGTAGCAAACAATTTACCGTAGTGTTCCGAACCAAACCGAAAAAGAACATTAATCTACTTGTGAGTTTATGGCACGCGAAACTATGGGGGGGAGGGGGGAAACCATAAGTCTCCTGACGTTCCTCTGTTATCCCTTCCCCCAATTTTCTCATTTATCCATTTGCTGATGACAGGTACTTCCAGCTATTCTTGACCTCTATCGTTCCTTATATTACTCAAGACAGTCGCAGTACCACTGTCTTACATCTGTCCAGTCGCAAACAGAAAACAGACTTACACGATATTTATACTGAAAAAACACATCACGTAGCGTGATCTCCATCCCCAAATACTTTGGGTACTCTCACGTATATATTCTATCAATGGAAAACTAGAACTCATTTGTAGTTGCTGAAATAACATCTTCCTGCATTCACACATAATAAAATTCATTTGACAGAAAAATAACACTTCCCGTTGTTCGGAAAATTAAAAATTTTAATGCGATGCAATAACAACGGGGTTCGCCGAAAGTAACAGAATACCGTAATTTTCGTTCCATAAGACCTCTAATTTATGGGAGGATGTTTAGAAAAGAGTATTTTATATTTTGTTAGGTATATAAAAGTAGTATCAATTTCTTACTCAATAAAGATAAAAATAACTTAATAAACATACACCAATCTTACACTAATAAAGATAATAATTAATATATATAATATATATACACTAGTTATCAAAAATTAAGGAAAAATCACAAAAAGAGGGATAACACTTTCAAAATTAGGCCAATCTGTTTAAAATTTGAATATGTTGTTAAGTAAAAGGTGCTGAATAATATTACATTATGTAAAATAGTGGCGCTGCAGTCAGAATATGTCATTTTCAAGAAGCATTAAAGTGCATGTCTCACAGCAAGGCGGTAATTGTCGCTGCCAGGCTGAGATTAGACACCTGGCATAGCCAAATTGTAACAATGACCTGCAGGCATCATTTGACCGAAGAACTGCGATGGCGAGCTATTGGGAGACTAGAGGCAGGACAAAGTCAGACAGAAGTGGCCAGATGGCTAAGTGTGAGTACTTCTGGGGTTTATAGACTTTGGCTATAATTTCTAACCACAGATTCGGCATCCAGGAGATTCAGCCAAGGACGGCCATACGACACGACGAGTGCCGATGACCGATATTTCTCATTATGCGCACGAAGGAATAGAACCGCAACTCCATCTGAACTGAGTCCTCCCTCGCTGCAAGCTCTGCAAGGTTGGTATCAACGTCAACCGGGCGTAGAAGGCTTCACGAAGGTGGTCATCTTACGAGGCAACCAGCCAATTGCGTCTCGCTCACGCCACGCCATAAGCGGGAACGTTTGCAGTGGCAGTCAACATGTCCACTGGACGCGTGATCAATGGAGGGCTGTTCTCTTTACGGATGAGTCCAGGTTTAGCCTCCAAAGGGATAGTAGGCGTATTTTGATTTGTAGAGAACTTGGAACTCGTTTTCATCCATCACACATCCGTGAAAGAGATGCATATGGATCAGGCAGTGTCTGTGTTTGGGGTGGTATCTCTTTGGGTGGACGCACAGACCTCCATGTCTTTACCCTTGGAAATGTGAATACTCACACCAATAGAGATGACATCATTGATGCTTATGTGCGCCCTTTTGCCGGGGCAATAGGCGATGCTTTCGTGCTACAGGACGATAACGCGAGACCGCACAGGGCTCGCATCGTGGATGATTATCTTGAGCAGGAAACAGTTCAGCGCATGGAGTGCCCAGCTCAATCACCGGACCCGAATCCTATCGAGCATGTTTGGGACGCTTTAAGACGACGTATAGCTGCTCTCAATCCTCCTCCTAGACCTCTAGTCACGTTTTCAACTGCTTTGCAAGAGCAATGGATCTCACTTCCTACCGAACACATAGACCACATAATTGACAGCATCACACATCGCTGAATGTGCTGTATTACTTCTCGGGGGGATCATACACCATATTAAAAGTACTTTTCCTATACCAAATTGATACATCCGATTTGTTCATTGTATACATGTGCTAGTTTCTATAACACCATAATTGTCTTTCTTTTTATGCTTTCTTATGATTCCTTATGCATTTTATGCTTTCTTATGCTTTCTTTTTATGATTTTTTTAATGCTACTTTATACCTAGCTATGTGTTGTATAATGTGTATAAATTTCATTATATTCTACGTGTAACTTTTTGAGTAATCGTTATTTTTGTGACCTTTCCTTAATTTTTGATAACCAGTGTATAATAAAACATTTATTTAAATTTAGTGTTAACTTCGGACCATACTACATTTAATTAAATTTTTTTGCAGTAGTTATTTAATGAAACTGTAATAGTGCAAATTTATATAGACGTAAATAACATACAGTTAAATAGTTTATATGATTTATCATTGCCATAAAACTTTCATCGAGACTTTTTATATAAAAGCTGCGTCTTATGGTCTGAAAAATACCCAAAGTAGAACTCGATTTTGGCGTCCACTGCGGCTAGAATGTTAAAACAGATTAACACCAAAACTCTAAATACATGGAAATAGCTAATGCATTTAAAGGATATGCTAAAAGTTCAATATGAAATGGGAAATATTTGAAAACCATTAAAACAATTATTGTTTAATATGCAGAAGACAAAAACTTAAATATTAATAAGGATATATATACTGTAATCTATGATATATGGAATATCGTGCCTATCAAGTCCTTCTGTAAGCACGAACCAGAAAAGACATTTCTTCTATGGCCATTTGTGTTAATGAGACTCAGCTTCCTAACATCGTGTCGGTAAGCATAGCAATCATATCTAGATTACATTGGATCAAGTATGAGTCTGCTTTTATGACTAGGATATAATTTGTATACACTTAAGAGCATTACTATATATGGAATAATAGTGTATAATGTATTTGGGACAGATATATCTTGCTCGGGAATTTATGTTAGAGAAGAATTCTACATGAAAATTACTGAACATGCTCAATGTTTGCTTTTTATAATTTTTAAGTGTATTTTAATATTGTAAATGAATGTAGATGTATATGAAAAGAGGATATGATTGTATAATGTGAAAAAATTAAGTATTATTGCAATTAAATATGTGTCATTGTACTGAAAATTGTTAATGAAGTTAGTTTTGCAAATGAATACATGTATGTTTGTAAATACGTACACGCTACTATAAGAAGTTGTTAATGTCTTTATGTGCGTTTATTGTATTGTAACTGTACGGGTAAATTTGTAAACAAATTTAAGTTGTTAGTGGACAAGTTTTGTTGTTATAAGTATGTCTTGAAATGTGTAGGTGTATGTGGATACTTCTGCTTGGATATTTGTCAGCAGAAGAATGTTGAAAATGCTTTGTATAACTGAAAAAATTGTACCTAATTTTTGAATACCTGCTAACTTATTAAATTTGGCAGTGTAAGTAGTTGGGTTAAGGTGGGGTAACTATTTGGGGTTTTCCTCTTGGAGTTTAGGGTTTTATTGTGCTGTTTGGCCTGAACAGATGTTCGACTTGTTCAGTGCTACCAATTGGGGCTCTTAGCAGGTGTTACGTAATAATGTGTGACGTAACGCATCCACCCACTTCGCCCTCTAGCGGCATGAATAACGCAGAATGAACTCTGTATCCGTCCTAGAAGGAGCTCCTGCAACAAGCGGAGTTTCCTTTGGCAAACAATGCCACGTTATTAAATTTATATTTTATTTACAGTCCATTTTGCTTTTTTGTTAAATATTTACTGAAAATATAATTTTTCATCTAAAAGCTTTATGTTAAGCAATTCTTCATATTTGTACAGTTACGTAGGATTGTATTTAGTGCAACATGGAAGTTGATTATTTTTTCTTGAATTGCATGTCTGTTGTTCTAGAATTGAAAGCGTTTACAAAATGTTATTGAATGAAGTTCGCTCTTTGATTTTTTTCTACAATTTGAAGTATTCTCCTAGACCTCATATATTTATAAACGTTTCTGTTTATAATAAAATTTCTATGATTCGTTTCTGTGTACCTGAATACATCACCCTGTGAGACATATGCACTCTATAGGCGATTTCTTATTAATTAACTAGATTTTTGGTGATTTTAAACTGTCAAACTTTTACACTTTGTTCTTAACATCATTTTTCATTTTCTGGAGTGAAATTCTAATACTCTCATTGTCTCATTTCTTTCAAGATAATTTAATTTTAATTACTTCCTACAGCAACAGAACTGCAGACGTCACAGGTTATTTTACTGTCAAGACATCAAAGAATTGTTCTAATTAATAAAATGATAGATAACTGAATTCCCGAATACATCAAACCGCAACAACCTGCACAGCTGTTTACGACTAATCAATTAAATTTCAATGCAGTGTCAGCAATAATTAATTGAGAAGGATGCGAGGGATCAGGTTTAACGTAGAAATTTGAAACTGATTACAAATATTAAAAAAAATATAGTTTTGGATTCTGCTATATTCAAGGTATTTTTTTGT
Source organism: Dolomedes plantarius (assembly GCA_907164885.2). Lineage (NCBI taxonomy): Eukaryota > Metazoa > Arthropoda > Arachnida > Araneae > Dolomedidae > Dolomedes > Dolomedes plantarius. The sequence continues at coordinate 68,860,228 of OU015502.1, read as the reverse complement.
TTCTTTTATTTGAATACATTATAAACAGAATGTGACTAGATATTTCTCTATTTTTTCTATTATTCTCTGATTGTGGTAACTCCCCCACAACGTAGTCACCTGGCCTTTTTTGTACATGAAGTGACAGATTTAACGTTCGTAGTCTGTCCTTATAACGGGCAGCTATTTGTGTGACATTTTAATTCAATGCCGCAAGCGCTTTGTCTGGGCACAGTGGCCCAGTTTGCAAGAGAAGCTGCCTAGTTATCTGAAAGTCACTGGTCCGATGCTCGTCGCTGACAAATCCAGTGGCGTGTAAACTAATGACGGCTGCTGAACGTAAAATTTGTCGTGGCTGCAATGTCCTCCAAGTTCTCAAAATTACCTCTAGAGGAGCGGGGTCAAGTGTTCTGGTCTCATAACTTGACTCTTCAAAATTACGGGACTGATCCTCTGGTCAATTCAGACTCCGACCCTTGTGGTACCACTCAAAACAGGATCCGCACCTTCATCGCCCATAGCCTTCGGGATTTAATATGATTTTGCTGTCGGTGAAGTGTCATAAGCAACAGCAACAACTGCAATGATGAACGAAATGGCACGGAGCCTGTGTAAGTCAGGAGATTTGGCCTTGTCCTCGGAGTCTGACCTATCGACTGCAGCCTTGTTAGGTAAGCTGGGTCATCCTTGAGTTGGTCCAACCCTAGAGGTCACTGTCCTCGTCATCGGGGTGGTGCCCTTTGGCTAACACAGGACATGCCGGCTCACGAAGGTTCCGCAGAGTGGGTTGTACAGCAAAGATGAGGTTTTAACCTAGTTGCTGGTTCTGTTCCCAGGGTTGCGACTGCCCCCTCTCAAAATCAACCATTCCCAATTTAGGCCAAATCGTCTCCTATCTGGAACTTGCAACGATGCCGTATTAATTCTTAATCTTGAGTCACTTAGCCAGTAATTTTTTGGTGACTCCTTTCCCGGTGCTCTATTAGTTCTTCGCATTCTCGCTCGCAGCCATTAATTTTGCGCCATCGTTACGTTTGGGTCTTTTTTTTGCCTCCATCTCTTCTTAGGTTCGCCTTCCTGAAGGTTGGCCAGTGCGAGTGTCCTCCGGCAGAGCTTTTTCGTTTTCAAAATTCTATTCTTTTCCTAGGCTTATTCGTCTGTTCTGCATGGATTCAGTCTGTGTCTCTAGCTTCGTGGGGTTTGTCCTTTGGGCGTGGGGTGCGGGGGGCCCTGTCTGGGTCGTGCGTGGGGTGGTTGCCTGCTGCGGGTCTATCCGCACCGTCGGGATTATCCCAGTGGGACTATTGCCAGGTCGGGTTCGACGTGTGCTTCTTGGAAGTCTTGGAAGCAACAGCAACAACAAGGGCTTTTTCTTCTGCCAATCGCTCAATACACGCGAAAGTTGTTGGTTTCGCTCTCTTGCTGCCGCGTCAGTCGATCCCCAGGAGAGGCATCTGAGACACTCGTACCCTCTATCTGCCACAACAAACCATACGAAGTGATTTTCAAACCTAAGTTCCCGTACCCCGAAGTGGAAACGAGTACATTAATGGCACGTGTCCGGACTTTATTCGAGTGAGCACACTCAGTACCAAATCCCGACTTGCTAACTACCAGTTAGACATGGGCTATGACCTATTTGGTCAGAACAATTTAAAATTGACAAGGAATATCTGTGTTACATGTGTCTCCACAAGTGTTCAAACCACAAACTCAAAAACTCTCACTTACCCATGATTATGTATATGTTTATATGTGTGCGATCTAAACAAATATAAATATACGCACCAACTTAAATAATTACTAAATTTTCAGTATTTATTTACAATGATACATTCTTTATTCAAAAGATAAACCTGCTCGATGTAAAATTTAATTGTTTTGTAAGGTTTGAGTTTATATTTATACAATAATATAGAACAAACACAGGGTTCATTCGTAATTTAATTTTGGGTACAAACAGAGGACATTCTTTATAGTTAACGGGTTCAACACAAAAAAATTAAAGAATATTTTTCTTCGCTTCAAACATGCTATAGGCTTTTAGAATCAAATTAACTACTGTAACATTTCCTATGTTGTTCTCTCTATGCTTACTATTTTGTACATATGTACTCAATGAAAATTAATCTTTGAAAAAGAAACTTTTCCTGTTTAAAGGGATTTGTCTAAAATTGCTTTGAAGTTATCTGAATTTCCGCATAGTAGTCCTCTGATGTATAGTAATTTAAGTGTCTGTAGGATTTTTGATTTTTATAAGTTATAATAAATTTCCAACGGCAAAAATCAGTCAGTTGAACTACAAAAAATAATAGTAAAAATCGATTAAAAATATGCCTGCATGGTTGAAAGCCAAATTCCTTTAAAACTTTTGTACACAAACTAAAAAGAAATATTCAAACTCAGCTATTGGTTTAGTGGCTATGCAAAAACATGTTTGAAATTTTATTTTTCTAATACAAAATATCAAAGAGTATATATTTAATATGTTTTGTTATCTTTATACAAACGACCATATGTCGAGAAATAAACAGGAGAATACATCTATTAAAATAACAAATAAAATTTTGCTACGGTGATATATATTTATATATATGTATGTATTTAATGTTCAAACTGAAAACCAAGATAAGAGGGAAAAAACAAAACAAGACCAATTGTAAAAGAAAGTGTTCAGTTTACGTTAACAGTGAAGATTCAATTGGCATTGCGTTGTATTATGGGATAATTAATGCAGCAGTGAGGATTAATTACAGAAAGAAGAGAAAATTTTTCGAATGCATTCTATTTATTAGACCTTTACTTAAGAATTATCATTACACTAAAATTCACAAACTTCATCAACACTCAATTAATTGGCCTGGTGATACATTAAATCATCAAATTTTACACAATTAAAACCAATGCATTCTTAATTATCTATTAAAACAAAAATTCACAATTCCTCAATCAATTGGCCTATTCATTATCACATATTAAATATGCAAAACTCATTATAAAATTCATTATTGATAAAATCAATTGGCCTTTTCCTTATCACATATTAAATATACAAAAACTCATAAAATTCATCATTGCTAAAATCAATTGGCCTTTTCTTTATCACACATTATTAAATTAATACATATCATTACACAATTACCTAGTTGCATGTAACAGAGAAAACGACAATCTCTCACCAATTTGAAGACAGAGGAAATGAGAAGCACGAGGGCACACTATCAGCGCACGTGATTTCTTTTACACGTTGGAATTGCCGATTTCCACAAGAAGGGATTCTTGCACACGCCCTTGGTAGAGTACACTCAGGCATAAAGGACGATTTCACGCACGTGGTTGTTCACACAATGTTACGTTACAAATGCACGTGGTTACACAATGTTATTCGGAAGGGATTTCGCATGTAATAGACTGCTCGAGAGGTCTATTTTCACGAATACATACGAATTTGAAGAACATGGAATTCGCACGTCTTAGTGATTCCTGGCACAATCCACCTGCATCTGTGGATAATTCTTTCATAAAGTTGCAGCCAACTTCCTCGTTTGGTGCACACGACAAATACTTCCACTTTATAGGATTATTTTTTTCTAAATTCAAACAGAAATCATCAACTCTTTTATCTTCCCTATTGCGGCACTCATCTCACAGAACTCAGGTGGAACTCTACGGACGAACAACCTTACAGAATGTTCGCCGCGAGCCACCCTCTGCTCGAAAATTCTGGATACACTCGTCTTTAAAAAGAAGCGGTCAAACACTGTTGCCACAAATCCATTCAACAAGTTCGGACTCGCGCGTTTGAGGCTGAAACGTATTCATCGCAATTGCGATTCTGCGTAATGTGCTAGTTTGTGAAAGTAATCACTTTCACACGAATGATAAAATTTTTAATGAGAATATGTCTTAAAAGGAGTTATGTCTAAAGAAATGTCTAAAGAGAATATGTCTTAAAAATTATACTATATCTAAAAACGATTTAAGAATACATCCCAAATGTCTAAAGAAACTCTTCACCCACATACTTGGAATATTTCTTGAAGCCATATTTAACTTGTCAAGCTAAATAGATGAAACATGGAGTACACTTTCAATATTTCTACAACATTACTTACGTATTCAACAATATGCTTTAAAAAATCAGTTTATTGTAACTAAAAAACAAAAATGTACCAAAGGTATAATGTATAATTTTGGAAAAATATTTTGTTTTCAAAATAATATGTGTTCACATGAATATTAATGTTAATTTCTAATTTTAATTTTCAGTACTCTATTTAATAGTGTATTTTATTTAACTTCAAATAGCTATTACGTAAAATATATTTTCTTTAAATTTTACGCATTGAAAATTTATTATTACAATAATTAAAGTTATATTCCTATTAAACTTAACAAACTATATTTAGTTACCATATCATCTATTAAAATAATGTTATATTTAAAATAATTTTTAACATTATTATGTACCTGTTAAACACAAGCTAATTAAAATTTCGTTAAAATGAGATGAATATTATTATGTAAATCTGAAACAAACATTTCCTTTTAAGTTACTTGATATAGTAATTTATATCGAAATCAATATCAATATAAAACTCATTTTGTATTACCAAATGAATACTTAATTAAAATTTTACATATCTATGTTATTGATTTAATACTTGAAATAAATTTTAAAGGATTTAAGATATGACTGTTTATATTTAATATTAATTTATATGTATACCTGCAATGCAATTTTCATTCTGTTACAAAATTGAATACAGTGATTTGAGAGCTTCAAGGATATCTACAACTTGATTTAGTACCAAAGGCGTGGCAATAAGTAACTGTTCTAAGTACAGTAAGTGTAAGATATTTAGGTACCGAAGTTATATAAGGAACGTAGTTATTATTACATTTTAAATGAAGTAGTTTTAATTTTTCTATGGTTTGTTAGTGCAAGGAAATATCATTAATACCTTTTAAATAGTATTTTCTTCTCTTTGTTTTTTATACATTTTTATTATACTTTCTACAAATACCTGCATAATTATTTGTAGATTTTTCTACATAACATTTAAAATATTTCTCGTATACTTTTTAACTGTTGAAATTATTACAGATTGTGATATTAAAATAACAGATGAGGTAAAACCTTAAATATATATATATTTATATATATATATATATATATATATATATATATATATATATATATATATATATATAAATAAAAGTTTACATTTAACCACAGTTTTAAACAGTTAAATACATGTCAGAGGCATACACACATGGTGGAGGTGTGCCCATTCTGAATTGGAAAAAGCCTTTCCATATGCGACCAATTTAAGAAATCGTTAACGGAGAGTTCAAAGGAAGGTATTTGCAGCCACCAAGGGACCAGATCATCTGAACAAATTGACTAATGAAGCGGTAAAACCTTTCCCACGCCGATCCAGATGCTTCTAGAATTATCTGGATTTTCTGAAAGATGGAGTACAAAAAGAGAGAGAGGAGGAGGTACAAAGAAAAAAGAAGAGGTAACTATGGAACGTGCTCCCTGTCCCTATGCTGAACTTTAGATTGGAGATTTAGTTCTCAGGTTTACAACGGATTGATGATTCACAAGAAATCATTAATAATGGAAACTTTGGATAATAGATTCTGTAAATTTGTATGAATAATTCACGATATATGTATAAATGTAATGAAGGAGTGGTTTCTGTGTCCATGGAAATCATAAGCAACCTACTTAACCATCAAGTTCCGATAATGCAATTGTCTATAAATTACAAGAAAAATTTTAACAACATATTTCAACGAAATTTATATTGTCTTTCTAGCAGTTACTTGTAGCCCCTACAAATATGATTCTAAAGGAAATTCTGGACACACTCAAATAACTACATTTCATTTCGCATCCGAACTGTATAGTGGGAAATATATATAATTTGATATTAAATATAAACAACGAGCCTTATTTTAAATCCATTAAAACTTTGATTTTTAGAGTGAAGGATGTATCCAACAACAATGATATTTAGGATTTAAATGAATTAATTACTTATTTAGTAAAAAAAAAATAAGATATACATACTGGTGTTGATTTAGTACAAATCATTTTACCAAGTTATTAATCTCTGGTATCCAAATAATTATATTTTACAAAATAATATAATATATCATCAAATTAAAAGTGTATATCGAGGTGGTTTCTAGTATGCTGGGCAAAATATATATTCGTATTCAACTGAGTTTGGTAAAATTGATTATAATAAATTTCATCTATACAGGTATACTGACGACTTAAGTATTATTAAGTTACCAGTATGTAAATAATATGTAATAAAATTCACTTAAGGGGACTGCCTACGTTAGAATGCCGATTTTTGGTCAAAATGTCGAATTTTTTTATTATTATTTTATGTTATAGGGCATTCTTTTGGGAATCCAAAACCGTCTTAATTTTGTTTTTATGATAATTAGAACAGAAGTTATAGCCAATTTAGTAAACCGGAAGTGATATTTTCAAAACCGGAAGTAGCATTTAAAGGGCCAGCAGATATGTAAACAACACCGTTTTTTAGCGTTTTTGTACTCTATTTATATTCAATTATCAATAAATCTTATAATTTTAAAATCTGGATTCATTTATTTGCACCTGGCAACAGTTTTTTCTCACTTTGTTTTTCATAAAATGGCAACAACGGCGATTTAGCAATGCTTGTTTACATTCTTGTGATATCTAAAGCGTCGTTTCATGCTTGTTCGACGCTTTATTCTACGCTTCATTTTTGATTATATTTTACATTGATCTTCACTGCTTTTGTATTTAAATTCTTTTTAAACTTGTTTATTTCGATTACTTTATTTCAAAATGCCTAAAGTAAGATCTAAAAAATCTAAAAAAAGATCTTTTCATGGTAATCGTTATACGAATTCGAAGCGAGTTGATGGTGATGAAGTGATAACTGCCGCCAGCTCATCTAAATTAAAAATTCCTTCAGGTATGGAACAGTTGACTGTTTATGAAGATAATGGTCTGAAAGTTTATGAAGATAATGGTCTAGTTTCTGTGTTTTCCATGCTCTGTTGCCCACTGTGTTTTGAAACTGGCTTGCAGCTGATAGAAGAAACAAAATTTGGACTTTGCTCAAACTTTTGCTTGGTTTGCAAGTGTGGATATAGAAACGGTTTTTCTTCATCTCCCAAGAACAACAAAAAAAACACTATAAATTCTTTCTTAGTGCTTGGTTTAAGACTTATTGGAAAGGGTTATACAGCTGGAAAAAAACTGTTGTTCACTCTAAACTTGCCCTTTATTTCTAAAGCAGCATTTAGAAGACATGAAGTTCAACTGCTGGAAGCTGTATGTGCTGCATCTGAAAATAACATGAATGAAGCTTCAAGAGAAGTTCTGGATCTGAAGAAAAGCATTTCTTGTAGTGTGCCCTTAGACGGTACCTGGCAGCGGCGTGGCCACACATCCCTAAATGGTTCTGTGTCAGCCATATCTATTATAACAGGAAAAGTTTTAGACTTGGAGGTCATGTCTCAGTATTGTCGAGTTTGTGACCAAAATAATGAAGTGATTGAAACAAATAAAAATCACACATGCTCGAATCACAAAGGATCAGCAGCAAGTATGGAGGTAGTGGGTGCATATCGCATATTTGAGAGATCTGTGAAAAATCGAGGACTGCAGTACACCGAATACTATGGCGACGGGGATTCTAAAGCTTATATGAGCGTGAAAGACATTTATGGTAAGAATACCGTTACAAAATTGGAGTGCATTGGTCACGTTCAAAAAAGAGTTGGCAGTCGTTTACGAAAATTAAAGAAGAACAAGAAAGGGCTGGGAGGTAAAGGAAAATTAACTGATAAGTTTATAGATAAACTCCAGAATTATTATGGTATAGCGATTCGTAGCAATACAGGAGATCTACAAAATATGCAGTCTGCTGTCATAGCAGCATTTTTCCACTGTTGCTCGAACAATAAAAATAAAATGCATGGACAGTGCCCAGTAGGGCCAAATAGTTGGTGCAAGTATCAGAGAGCAATGCATGCAGGTCAACAGATTTCTGATAAATCTCCTGGCCTTCCAGCCTCCATCATAAACACTATAAAAGCAACTTACATGAGTCTATGTGATCAAGCACTCCTCTCAAAATGCTTACATGGTATGACTCAAAATAACAATGAGAGTTTCAACAACATGATATGGACAATTTTGCCAAAAGAAACTTTTGTTGCACTGCAGACTATGTTGTTAGGAGCTCATATTGCAGTTTTGTTGTTCAATTCTGGCTATTTAGGACTACTACCTGTTTTTGAAAATTTAGGATTATCCATAGAAAAGGAGATGGTCCATAATTACTTGGGTATCGACAATGAGCGAATCATAAACTCTAAACGTCGCTCATTACCTAGTGCAAAAATAGCCAGAAAAAAAAGAAAAGCTGCTAAAAAAGCAAAATTGTCAAATCATGAAATGAAGGAGGGCTTGACTTATAAATGTGGAGAATTTTAACTTTGACAAATAAATATAACATAGTTTTTTTTTTTTTTTTTAAGTAAAAAGTTTAAATGCGTTTTGTGAAAAATTGATTTTTCAGTGTTTTGCTTCTACGATAAAGTTCATATCTCAAAAAGTGTTAAAAATATTTTAATGCAATTTTTCTGCAATGTTTTTCACATTTAGTACTATGCTTAAAAATATGTTCTAGGCTCTATGTGTAGATTTGATCATTTTACAGGTATTTGTACTCAAAAAACAAGATTTTTTTGGAATATTCTGCATTGTTATACAAATTTTGGCATATTTCAGTGAATTTCAGTAATATCACAAAACTTTTTTTTCCTTTCACAGGTAAGTGTAATAGTAGCATACAGTATCAAGGAAATTGAAATATATTCATTTGAACTGAGTGCAGAGCTTCTAGCATAAGTGTTAAATTTAGCTTGATTTTTATACAAATTTGCCTCAAAACGTCGCTTATTACCAAGTGTAAAATAGCCAGAAAAAAAAGAAAAGCTGCTAAAAAAGCAAAATTGTCAAATCATGAAATAAAGGAGGGCTCGACTTATAAATGTGGAGAATTTTAACTTTGACAAATCAATATAACAGTTTTTTTTTAAAGTATAAACTTTAAATGCATTTTGTGAAAAACTGATTTTTCAGTGTTTTGCTTCTATGATAAATTTCATAACTCAAAAAGTGTTAAAGATATTTTAATGAAATTTTTCTGCAATGTTTTTTACATTTAGTACTATGCTTAGAACTGCATTCGAAGCTCTATGTATAGATTTGATCATTTTACAGGTATTTGTACTAAAAAAACAAGATTTTTTTTGGAATAATTCTGAATTGTTATACGAAATTTGGCATATTTCAGTGAATTTCAGTAATATCACAAAACTTTTAGTTTCTTTCACAGGTAAGTGTAATAGTAGCATACATTATCAAGGAAATTGAAATATATTAATTTGAACTGAGTGTAGAGCTTCTAGCATAAGTGTTAAATTTAGCTTAATTTTTATACAAATTTGCCTATTTCTTGAAACTGTATGCAAATTTAGGAAAAATTATATATATTTCCATCATTTCATATTACATTTTAAATAAAAATGCATGTATTTAATCAATAAGGTATTTTTTTTAAAAAAAGTGCTCCGAACGTAGGCAGTCCCCTTAAAATTAGATCTAGCCTTTTACTCTAAAATATTAAACTTTTTTCTAGCAGTAATAATGCACTTAACGTAAATTTCCTGGATCGCAATTTTACACTCAATTCTAAACTAAAATTTATATCTGATTTTTATGATAAAAATTCTGATTACAGATTTAAATTCAGCATATTCTGTCAGTAATCAATATTTGAAAACAACATCGTTATAATACTTATGCGAATAAATTGACCATGCTCTCAAAGAAAAGAATAATGCACCTTGAGGGTTTAAATATAGTGTTTTAAGTATAGCTTTAAATAAAGCTATTATGTTACTCGTAACTATACTGATATATTTAACAGCAGTATAATTGGTAGTTCTACGCTTACAGACTTATACTACGACATATTGATAAAATTTTAATTCCTTATTGAATCACAGTAAATAATGACGTTATATAGGGTTTACATATAAAGTTGCACTAAAAGACGTTATAGTAATTAAATGAAATATAACATTGATAACTTTAAAGAGTTAATGTGAGTATAATTATAATAATATTAAGCTATTGTTTATTTCACGACAAAACTTGGTAAATATTTATACACTATATTATGTATATTAACAGTTGTCACATATCAAAGCCACTTAAATTTAGATTAATATTTTCCAAAATTTATGCCGTTACATTTTAGATATTTTAGGTTTTTATTTCACATAAACAAATTCTTATTAATGTAAAAGTGGCTAAGCAATGTTGATGAAGTAATTGCAGTAAAGTGAATGTTAATTTCTTAAGCAGGACTTCTTTAAACTGTGTCTCTGCCAAATTGTCCTCGTGTTTGGGCGTGAAAAAAAAAACACGCAGAAGATTCTATTACTAAATAGAGATTTTGAAGGTAGTCAAATGCAATTTTTTGTATACATTGAAGATGAAAATTTTAGGAAACAATCCTTAAGTTTAATATACATATTGGAAGTGTTATCGTTGAGATATTATAATTAAAAATTTATTTCCTATCATCTTCTTTTGGTTTAATTTCATAACTTGGTGGTTTTGAGATTAAATTTTTTTTAAAATGATATATATATATATATATATATATATATATATATATATATATATTTTATATATATATATATATATATATATATATATATATATATATATATATATATATATATATATATATATATTTTATATATATATATATATATATATATATATAAAAATATATATATATATATATATATATATATATGTATGTAAAGATTCAACTATGGGGAACACTCGTGGGAACCTTAAACGGGTGTTTTGTTTATAAAATAATAGGAATTGGCAATTAAATACTATTAAATCACGAAATATTGGGGAAACGAGGGTTTTAATAGCAAAAGTTACCAATAGAGGTCGCCACCTGATGGTTCAGTTTTAAAAAGAGTTTATTCATCCGAGGGGTTTTAAAGTTATCTAAGGAGAAGCTTCCAGAAGAAGCTTTTTCGAAATTAAGTGTCAACAAAATTATTGGGCGGGAGAATGATAAAGAACTAAGTTAGTTGGCAGACAGGTTTCGATAGGGAAGATTGCTATGGTTAGCGGTCTGGCCACCTATTTTGGAGCTCTTGTTCAATAGAGTCTTAATGAATACTTTTTAAAGGATTAATTCGTGTTATCTTCTGTCTACTGGACCACGACAGCATAATGATGGCACTAATTTAACGTGAAAAAGAAAAGCTTATATTGTATGTATATATATATATATATATATATATATGCGAGCTAAAAAATAGTCTGGCGTCCAAAATTAATTTTTTTTTCATTTGCATTTGTCTAAGGTTTTTTTTTCATACAAATATGTATTTATATCAAGATAACATATCAAGTAAAATATAATCTTAACTCTTTAAAATTTTATATAAAACAAAAAACATTTAAAAATATTTGACTTATCTACTGCTTTGTATTTTTTGCTCTAGTTTTTGAAGGATTGTCCAATGTCAAGTTATATATATATCGTTACTATCAAAACTTTCTAAAGGAATCCTTCTTGTAAGGATGATTTCGACCCCGATGACAAAGATATATCATTAAATAATTTACTTCTAGACATTCTATTTTGATCTATCGTCATGTTTTGGTTTACGGTTTCAACTTTTTATATTTTTCTCCTGATATTGGAAAGTAATGTTATCGAAATATTTGCAATATAAATATAAATAAATAAATAAATATATATATATATATATATATATATATATATATATAACCTGTTATTATACATAATCACCATTAATGCTGGTAAATATGATAAATATATGAAAATTTATCAAATTAACTGGTTTGTTTACATAATCCCCAACTCGTAATGGCAAATGTAATAAATACCATGATTGATTGAGCCAGTAGAATAAAGTGCAAAGACTTGTTTCCCTTGTAAAAATACATCACAAATACACCTGACCTCCCCCCCTACACATATACACTGAAGTGCCACTGAATTAGGGATAGCAAAGCCTATGAAAAATGTGTAGCGCTGCGCATCATGTATGCGCAAGTGAGGGCGCTGTGGTAAGTGCTTATATAGCGCGTACTGTGGTTGTTCCGAATTAGTTGTTGGAATTGCCAGTATGGGTAAACTACCTGATTTAGACGCCTTCGATCGCGGACAAATCGTAGGTGCGCGACGCATGGGCCATTAGATTCCCGAAATCGTCAGACAGCTAGGATTTTCAAGGTCGACAGTGTCAAGAGTATACCAAGAATACATGAATGGTGGAAAAAAAACTAGCGATCGGGCAAACTGCAAAGGACAATTAGCCTTGACAGTGCGTGGTGAGAGACGGTTCAGGCGTATTGTACGTAGCCAGCGAAGCCAAACATTAGCTCAAATTACCATCCAGTTTAATGATGGTGCCAGTCGTACAGTCAGTAAACGGACTGTGCAACGCTCGCTTCACCTTATGGGTTTCGGGAGCCGTTGACCTACGAGAGTATCATTGCTCTATACTCGCCATCGGGCTGCACGTATTGCCTGGGCAAGAGAGCACAGAGACTGGAGTGTAGAGGACTGGAAACGAGTAGCATGGAGTGATGAGTCTCGATTCCGACTACTTAACCCGACGGGAGGCTGAGAATATGGCATCAGGCTCATGAAGCCATGGATCCTGCATGCCTGGCTGGAACTGTACAAGGGCATGGTGGCTCAATCATGGTCTGGGGTGTTTTTTCGTGGCACAGTTTGGGATCTTTGGTGCGTGTACCAACCTCCATCAATGCAATTCGGTACGTAGAGTTGCTGGGTGATCACCTCCATCCGTTTTTGCTGTTCTGTTATCCGCATGGTAATGGAGTTTTCCAGCAAGACAACTGTACCTCTCACAAGTCCCGGTTGGATACTGGCTGGTTGGATGAGCATTCCTCTGATTTCTCTGTCATGAATTGGCCACCTAGAAGCCCAGACGTAAATCCTATTGAGCATCTTTGGGATGTTTTGGATCAAGGAGTGAAAGGCCATCACACAGCACCAAAGAACCTTACTGAATTATGGACAGCTTTAGCCCATATTTGGCAAGCCATTCCCGTGGAACGTTTCCAGAAACTTGTTGAACCTATGCCTCGTCGTATGGAAGCCATTATCAAGGCCAGAGGAGGACCAACTCGTTACTAGGTAGGTATCCCTAATTCAGTGGCACTTCAGTGTATATATATATATATATATATATATATTGCGAATCTCGTATACTTGGCTATATAAATTTACTTTTTTCTAGTCAGCCGTAGCTTGAAACTGTAAAAATAAATAAACTAAGTTCATGGTTAATTAATTATCGTTTTCCAACTTTAAAGAAAACCTCAGCTCACAATGGCGGGTCGACATTTCCATAACTCCTCGGCGAGGTGTGTCCGTTTTCGCGACACCGCGTAAACCTCTAAGCTCTGCATTCAGTTTTGCATCCCCACATCATAGGACTGTAAAGCTGGGTGGCCGCTTGCAAAAATGTAAAGACTATTATATAAAACATATAGCGTGCTGCCATCTATTTACTCTGTTAATTATTAATTCTTGTTCCCTAATTAAGATGAATTTAAGTCGTGACATACATATATACACAGATAGAGTGAGAGGGAGAGAGTGATAAATTATAGTTTGGTTTGATTTGGAGAGCTACGGTCAACTTTTTTGCTACACGGGGCTTTATTATACCGGGGTCTAGAGTTTAAAGCCGATTCCAAATGGCTACAAACACCCTTGCCAACAGTGGGACTCGAAACGACAGAATCTGAACCGAATACTAGTATTCTAGCTATTCGGCTATTACCTGGCTTAGAGATAAATTACAATCTGCGAAGTGTAGTGGGTTTTAGCACAATAGTGCCGTCTCTGTTTTCTTAATATAAATAAAGTTTGTTTTAAAATTAGCTAAATTCAAATACTGTAGCGGTGGAAAAAATTTGTTTTGTTAGTTTCATATGGGTTGTTGAGAATGGGAATACATTTTTTTCGATATTTAAGTCACTCTTTAAATTGTTGGAAACTATGTTTCCAGTATGAATTATTTTTTTCCAATGCGGAGTCACTTGTCGTGAGACTTCGTCTTTTGTTAATTTCCGATGTTTTTGCTGGCTACTTTTTGATGCAAGCATCAATTTGTTTTAACTGAGCCAGCATTGCTCCCTGTTTTAACCTTCGTACAGATTTCACGTGCCCATATCCGGCATAGACACAGAGGTGTTTTAGTGGCGCTTTTCGGGATTCGATCTGGTACCCTCGACACCAAGAGCGATCTACCACTAGTCTACCTCGAGCCCGTATCGGAAAGAAATGAATGTAGTAAAAGAGAGCAATTTTAATTAAATTTCTACAATGAATCAAGAAAATGCACTTTTAATAATGTTGAAATCTATCAGATTTATAGATAACTAACATTATTGGCTTGATAAGAAACTAGGAATTTCGTTTTTAAACGATCCCATGCAGTTTCACCCAAACAGTTTATAACAGTTCACCTAAAAATTTAGTTTTGTATTTTACTCTATTTTGACTCATGCTTATAGTGCGTACTTAATGCTGAGATTAAACTTAGTACATGGTAATTTAAAAAATTCTTTCGTGGAACACATTTATATTCAAATCCCTTTTGTCCCATTTATTTGACTCTTTTTCTCACCAAGTTACAAATTTCTTATATTGAAGATATTTACAACACGGTATTAGAAAGTAAAGCTTGATCTTTTCGAAAAACATCACATTGTTATCCTCAGACATTTTTCCCCTTTTGACGCCATAACTAGTATAAATAAACTTATATAACTAGCGACTTTGTTTTTTTGCACAGAAAATCCTCTTTATTTTTCATGCTTTCAGACATTTGTCAATAAATGATATATTTACGTTACTCCTTAAATACAATGCTTCCTACTCAATCTTATTACTTTGATATTTCAGGGTGTTTAGTTTTAGGTTTTTTTCAGTCTTTTGTTTTAGGTATGTAGGGTTATCCCTCTATATGTCACATATGACGTGTTATACATTTACGAAAAACAACATGTTTTAGCCATCGGCTATGACACCTCGCTTTCTTTTTGTCTAAAGAGATAAATTCCAAGAGAATTCTTAAGAAATGGGTTTGGGAAATCGTTGGATGTATTTTTATTTTGTTTTGTGTTGTGTTTTAATGCGTACACGGATTCATTTATCAAAAGCTTGAAATATAGGTGTATGATTAGGCTCTGAAAAAGTCCATCTTTTATCATATCAGAAAATGCTTTTCCCCGTATAGAATCGATAAATATGTCTTTCCCCCTTTTGTCCACAGATACAGAAAATTATCGGGAAATAGTTTTGTTGAGCGTTTTTGCCTAGTTTTATGGTGAAGATTCTTTTCTTATTAAACACAATGCATGAATATAAAATTTTGCGAATAGTGGTGATCGTAAAAAGGTCATTGGGAATAAAATTGTTGACTTTTTCTGTATAAATCTCCTTATTAAAAAATCCATATTAAAATCTTCTTTTTGTTACCGAAATTTCCTAATGTTTAACACTAAAATAGTTAAGATCCGATATGGTCTGTCAGATGGCTGAAATCATGAAGCATATCCATGTAATGAAAAGCACTTTATAATGTTCAAGATTAAAGCCTCAAAAGATGACTGAAAGTTAAAAACAACAATCTTTCATATGTATTCACACATATACATAAGGCTGCTGTGTACTAACCCTATTAGATTCATTCACCTCAATGTTAACCTATGGAAAAAAAATTCAGATAGTCTCATCTAACGAAACTACCGCGGATTAATACCGCGGGTTACCGTAGGATTACTTATCGTTGCTCTTTTTTCACAGAAAATTCCTACATACGAAGAGAAGGAGGAGTGATAATTCTATGAAGAATAGGTCGATGGTAAGGAAAACAAGTTACATATGTCTACTCTGCCACTCTTGATTTATAACTTGCAATGACGGATTTAGCGTCATAATATTTTCTTTCCGAAGGACCGTTATGGAGGAACGTAATCCTACTTTAGAATGTGCCAAAGGATTACCGACTTAGATTGAAATATTTTTTTAATTGTACTCTGTAACAGAGAAAGAAATTTTACACATTGGAACATTTTTCGTTTTTTTTTTAATGCAAATAATATTTTTAAATTTAAATTATTCGGGGGGGGGATCTGGTATAGTGTTCTTTAAACACTCATAAATACCCGTGGCGAACAAAATTTATGAAATGAATCGTGTTGGAAGACGCAGAAAAGTTCAGGCAATCTGAAAATGCCACTTTTATTGGATTATTAGCATTTATGTAACTATAAATAGTAGACATTTTTTCTCCATAGGTTAACACCAAAGGTGAGCGGATTCATTAGGGTTAGTACACAGTAGTCTTAATGGCACAAAATACCCGATATTCTACATGAAAAAATTTGATTACAGCAACTGGGTAAAGATGGTTTCAAAAGGAAATAATCCATAAATAGATCAATGAGCCGTGACAGATCATCAACTTTTACACACACTATAAGCACCCTTTAAAAGATCAATTTTTGGTCTTGTACAATCCTTCAACAAAATAGGGTAAAGAACACACTCAAGTAGATTTACAGACTATTTTTAAATGTTTACTTTTCATAGAAAATTTTAAGGAATAACATTATTTTTTATTTGTTATGGTATCTGTATGTACACTTATACTTCGGGTAATAAAACATAGCAGAACACGTGTAAAAAAGCAAAAAAAAAAAAATCCTCCCGACTACTTTAATCTTTACATTCCAGCACGCACTCAAATATATATATATATATATATATATATATATATATATATATATATATATATATATATATATATATATATATATATATGGAGGCATTAAAATGAAAATTAAGACTGGAAATAAATCTACTGTGAGAGAGTATTCGAAAAAATTTAAAACAGAATGTTTGGCATCTTAATTAATTGGCAAAGAAAAGTATCTATAAACGCATTTAAAATATGCTCTTAAATTAGATTAATTCCAAAAATACTTTGCATTTTTCTATAATTATTTTTTTTCTCATTTTGGATTGTTGTCTTCTTCATGTAATGTTCCTTGTTTAGTGTAAAAATGAGGCTTTGAAAGGGACGGTTTCATTTTTTTAAAAGGATTTTTTTAAAAATATGTTGATGGCAGAATAAACAGTAATTAATATGACAGAGTTCATTAGTGGGTTACTGCATGTTGTTCAAATATAATTTTAAGTTTATTTTTGCGTGCGAAATAAAGATTAATTTGTCAAATAGAACCAAAAATATACGCAGAAATTTTTTTGAGGTTCGTAAAATTTACAAAAGTTTCAACTTTATTTAAGTGTGATAAAAAGATTATTATTAGAGCAAATGTTTATAAGAATATTTATTATTTATTGTACAGCAAACAAAATATTTAGAAAGTATTGCAAGTTTCATTTCCTAATTTCAAATTGTCTTTTCATGTTATAAATATTTCTAGTTCATGTAATGAACAATTGTACAGAGTCTAATATTGGTTTTTAAATATAATTAAGTACTGTAATCTCTAAGGATAAAAAATAAGTGTATTTTATAAACCAATACATAGACAATTTTTTACAAACAAAGCAACAGATTTGTACACAATTATGTTGAAAAAAACGAATTAAATCAAATTATTTACTTTCATGAAAGATTTACTTTCTTTGTATCTGTTTAATTTGCAAGAGATAAAACACAGTAGAATAAAGATAAACGAAAATTGATAATGATTTATTGATCTCACATTTTCGCAGCAATTAAGTCAATTGGTTTTATCGGCTATATTCAAAATGCATGCATTCTCAAATCTAGTTTCCTGTACATTGCATTAATCTATTAGACCAATAGTTTGAGTAAATCAACACTACATTTCATAATATAGGTATAATTAATTTGGCTCGATCATACATAATTGAAGCATTTAATTAATCTTTCAAATTCAGGCAGTCCATGATAAATACTAAATTCTAGACTCGAACTTAATTTTAGATAACAAATTGATTAATAAGTGCCTAATATAATATTCATGCCGTTCGGAAAAAATAAATTAAAATGAAAAATGATGCCGCATTATCGGAAATAACATAAATGATACTGCAGTTTTTATCGATAATAGCTACTTATGTCCTCAATAATACTAAAAGTATTATTACATATTTGTAAAAATATTTTATTATGATGATAAATTTAATAATAATTGTTATTATAAAATATTACTAAGTTTATTTTTATTTTATTACATTTTTTATTATTAAATATGTTGTGGTATTATAGACAGTTATGAACATATTTTTAAATGAACATGAAACATCGGAAATTGTACAATTTATGCCTGGAAATCTGACAAATTATAGTTAGAAGCGCGGAGATTTTTTTTATAAATTTTGCTTATTTTACAACTTCAATACCTAGATATACGAACAGGCATGTACGCACATAATATGAATGATATTGGAGTTTTTGACGATTATGGCTACTTATGTCCTAAACAATACTAAATGTATTATTGACGAACATTATTATTATATACAATTGAAAAAAATAAGTTATTATAAAATAAATTTATTAATAATTTTTATTATAAAATAGTAATAAGTTTATTAAGGTTTTATTATTAAATATGTTGTATTATTATACAAAATTATAAATTTATGTTTAATTATGCGTTAATTATAAATATATGTTAATGCTAGCAGCTTAGCCATTGGGCTATTGTCCGGGACAGCCGTTAGGAATGTTCCATTAAAGGAAACCGTATACCTAAAAAAAAGCTATTACCTAAAGAGGACTGACTCAGAAAATTGTTTGTACATAATTGTGTTCTATTATATGAATTTATCGAAAATATTTCAATAATTTTCTGTACTTTTGTATGATCGCTTGCATGAGACAAACGGAAACATCAACATTCTGATATTTTACCAAACTGATATTAGAGGACGGGATGCTTATATGTTAAAACAATTTCTTGCTAAAAAAATCATTGAACGTCTATGTAAGAGGTTTTTTTTTCTGTTTTGTAACTATTATCAGAAAACTTCGCCCAGAAAGTACAATCCACTTTTGAAATATATAATACAGTAAATTTCAGACATGATTCAGCTTCTACAGAAATTTAAGGATTAAGTTGTCAAGTTAATAAATATAATGATTAGACTGTTTAATATACATATATAGAGAATCTATGCTCACTTCTACCCAGACTTGGGTGTATATAATTTGAAGTGGCACTCTATTTGAATTATATACAACACAATTTATACATGAAACAATGTTTATTGGATTCATTGCACATATAATTTGCTTTTACAGCAATAAGCATGCGTACTACTTGTACGGAATGTAAATACAGCTTTTAAGGACAATATATTTTTATACTCACGAACAGTAAGTCAAACCAGCAGTACTGCCACGTAAACTTCTGGCCCGTAAAGCCCTAGCGCAGGATAACACCTTTTCAACCTTAACACAAAACTCCCTTCTTCCTTAATGACGCTGCGTGGTATTTATACTAAGCGCGTATGCCAAAATTAGCATATCTGAAGCAGCTTCTTTAATTCACTCAAAGTTCGATTCTTGTGAATCGAATCTTGTGTATACCTTACACTGGCCTCCCTCGAAAAAAAAATTAGGTAACTGAGGTCTGAACGGCTTCAGTTAACTAATTGAAACGCGTGCTGGTCTGACTTTTTACATAATGGGTGGCAAAGCCAAAAAACCTTCCACATGTTGTGTGGGGGAAAAACGCACTACCATTTTACAAAACTAACCCCGAAGGGTCCAGGTGACACCATTACACAGTGGATTTGCAGAGTTGCGGATACTGGGCTGGCCAACTGCGCCCTAAAATATCTATTTTAATTAAAAGTGACAACACAATTGCACAGCATGACATTTCTTGACTGTATCTGCTCTCCCCAATTTATAATGTACATGTGTTATGATTTGCGAAGTTAGTATGTTAGTTGTTTGTTATCTGTAGTTAGTATGTATTTTTTTTTTCACTACATGTCCCCTTCAAAAATTTATAAAACAACAGTATACCGTTTATTTTCAGTGCCTCACCACTTCCCCTCAAAATGGTTACACAGTATATACACTGGGGAACTTCAAACAATTTGGTTCGATTTTATTAAAGGGTGGGAGTTAGAATAAGAAGTTGATACAAGACTTGTTCCTCATGAATGCAGCAACTTCACTGCACCAGTTTGTCCAATCCGCTGAACCTCTCTTGATGGTCGCAGTCCTAGTAAAGGGGTTCGTTGACCGTGTGGGCATCCTTCGTGCAGCAGGTCGTAGGTCCTGAGGCTCTGGTCCGGCTTGACGATGGACAGGAGGTCTCTTGGGAGGAGGCCAACCTTGCTGGGTGCTGATATCTTGCGTTCCCTGTACTTATGCAAAGGAGCTTTAAAATTGTCATTCTTCCTTTTGATAACCTTGTGTACCTTATCAGCGACGCATTCCTCCTTTGATGGAGTTTTGTAGTGCACATTTATACCTTTCTTCGTACTTTTGCTTGTATCGGTATTAAATTTTAATGCAGATTCTATTTTTCAACAACCTGACTCTGCTTTTCGTATTTGTGCTTATACGACTTCTTTTTTACCTCCTTAATTACTTCAGTATTAGCAATTTTAATGCTGGAACCTGAAGGCGCTTTTTCACGTTTTTTATCCCCCTTAACTTTAGTTTTATCCTCTTTTGACGAAAAAGTTTCTTTGAAACTTGCGACATCAGAATCGTTATCATTTAAATTCTTTAACACTGCTTCAGTTTTAGGAAGATTAAGCTTTTCGTACTCCTGCGTTTTATTGCAAACTTTCTCTATAACTTCCGAAGCATCAGCTAAACTACCTATAGTATAACTCTGTGTCAACTTTTCATCCTGATTCTCAGTCTGGTTTTCATGTACTTTATTTAAAACCATATTATCAACCTGGCCTACACAATCCCCATTCGGCTGGAAACTTGAAATAATATCATCACCTAGCAAGTTCCTACTATCGTTTAAAGAATTTTTATTGTCGTCAACTAATAAGTATTCACTAACTTCCGTAACGCATACTTCGTCATCTACTAAATTTCCTTCATTAACAGATGTGTGAATATCATCTAAAATATCAGGTATAGCATCAATAATATCAGGTATAGCATTAATAATATCAGGTATAGCATTAATAGAAGTGTCAGATGATTTATTTTCTAAACCACTAGCATTATTATCGGCACTATTTTCAGAAATTTGTACTGGAATTACCTCATCATTCCAGCTAGACTCACTTTCTTTATAAGCCAAAAAATACCCTGACTTTCACTATTCTCAAATAATGATTACTGCTCGGACAAAATAATACATTTGACCACACAGTTTCAACAGGTTGAACCATATCATGTGAATCACTTGCCAGTGCAAGTAAGGTGCTTGCATATTTTCTTAAGTGCACTAATTTCATTATCACAGCCGTGCGCTTCTATTATTTTGCCTGCGGTACTGCTTACGCTGCTGGTTTGAAACTCGCGAAAAATTTTGGCGCGGCTGTTATAAAACTTCTCGTACCTGAATGACGGTGAGGGGTTAGCGAAAGAAATGTCTAATGTCATATTTAGCTAAAGCTTGAAGGAGGGTAACCTGCTTGTAATTGTTTGATTATCTAAAAAATCTTGAACATTTGGCTTCAAACGTTGGATAACTATTTTTAAGATTATCGCTTCCGTCATTCCCTCTAAAATTCTCACACTGGAAATCTTTTCCATAGCAAAATCTAATGCAGACTGACCTTCACGTTGCCTTAGCGAATAAATTTCCGCTTCAATTTCACTTTGATTAAAGGGTCTTTGGAAAACGCTAAGAAACTGTTGCTTGAATGACGAATAGTCAAAAATCAGATTACTGCTTGCATACACGTGTACCACTGCTATGCACTACCTCTTAAAGCGGCTCGAGCAATTTAAGTTTCCCCTCTGGGGTGCATTGTTGCTGAAAGTAATGCTCAATTTTCTTTAGGAATTGGCTTGAGGGGCAGCCATTGAAGGTGGCTTCGAATGGCGCAATTTGCTGAACCATAATTACCCGAGGAAATTTCCAGCAGGATTTTGTTCTACAACACTCATTTTTTAAATAGTATATAAGTACTTGCAACAATTTTATCAATATACGTACACAGTACACAGTTTTTAATTTCAATTATGTTGTTCGTTACAAAGTAACGCTAACTACCAGGGTATATATTATTTTTCGGGCGCCAGTATAGAGAATCTATGCTCACTTCTACCCGACTTGGGTGTATATAATTTGAAGTGGCACTCTATTTGAATTATATACAAAACACATTTATACATGAATCCAATGTTTATTGGATTCATTGCACATATATTGGCTTTTCAGCAATAAGCATGCGTACTACATTGTACGGAATGTAAATCAGCTTTTAAGGACAATATATTTTATACTCACGAACAGTAAGTCAAACAGCAGTACTGCCACGTAACTTCTGGCCCGTAAAGCACTAGCGCAGGATAACACCTTTTCAACCTTAACAACAACTCCCTTCTTCCTTAATGACGCTGCGTGGTATTTATACTAAGCGCGTATGGCCAAATTAGCATAATCTGAAGCAGCTTCTTTAATTCACTCAAAAGTTCGATTCTTGTGAATCGAATCTTGTGTATACCTTACACATATTAGAATACTTAATCCAACACACTGTACACTCTTATATAATATCATATCGTGAAACATATCTGATGCTTTGGGTTTGTTAGAGAAATCAAAAGTACTATATCTTGATGTAATTTTATATGAGGAATTTTTATACATAAGACATACGAAGCCTGTGGAATTTGTGTAAATGGTTCAGATAAAAAAATTCAGACTTTTGTCTATGGAGGAAATTTAGTCTGTATGAGATTAGAGTGTGTAAGTACTTTCTGAATTATCATCAAATAAACAATTTTTAATATTGATATAAGTCTATCAATTAAACTAGCAAACTTTTGCAGAAATGTGTTCTAAGATAAATTTTTTAACATACAAATTTAAGAAACAAAAGGTATATTTTGAGGATTGAAATTAAATATAAGAAATATGATTGATTTCGAAGAAATACATCTAGTTATAGAACGTTAAAGGTGTATGTTAATACATCAGTATATCTTCAGAAAAGCAATCCAAATATATTAAATATATATATATATATATATATATATATATATATATATATATATATATATATATTTATATATAATATAATCATGCACTGAATCTTGTTCTAGGTTAATTTACACGCTGTTATGTATCAACAGAAAAATTTTTGTTTGCTTTTTACATAATTCAAACAGATTTAATCAAAATAAAACTAAATCTATTTTCATTCATATTATTTTAATAAAGAATCATATTTCATTATTTTTTTAACATAACTTGATTATCTTTCATATAATATTCATGGAAAAAAGTCGGGCATTTTTAAGGTTAAAATAAATAGGCGAAAATATTTAAATGCATGTATTGTAACAAAGAACTTACTTTATAATATCTTATTATAATATTTAGTTTTAGATATTCCATGCGTATATTATATTGTTTTCTAATTACGTGTTATGAAAGTACATTTCCCATACTAATAGAAATATTTGAATTATTTAAATTATACAAGTGAAAGTAACATTTCCTATTCACTCTCATACACACATATTAAAAAGAAATATTCCTGTTACTACACTGATGAAAAACATGATAATAGAAATTTGATTAGAAGTCCAAACAATTCACAATTAAATACATTTTATAAACTCTATTATTGGAATCTAGAGAATAACTTTATTATTTATTAAATTTTACTTACCACCTATACTTTCGCATGTGAGTTTTACTGACGTTCCTATGAGAAAGGTCCAATAACGCCTTCTACTTTTTGACCCTTAGAATTCCGAATAAGTGCATCCTTCGGTGGAACTGAAGACGAATAATAGAAAGAATAAGAACAATAAATACAGAGAATGATAAAAATAAATATAGAGAGTAATAAAAATAAATATAGAGAATAATAAAAATGGGAAACAAAATAATAACGTGATACTTAAGTTGACTTAAACACACGCCAAAATATTTACATTGAAGATTGATTTTTTCAAGGAAAACTTCAACAACTTCCTTTTCCTCTAAATTTGTGTGAGGTTGCACCTGCGCAATATCATTTAAACTTTCTGCAACCCATTTTAAAAAAGTGAACTTATCAAACTGTTCTTAAACCTTTGGCCTTTAGAGACCATCCATCATTAGCTATCCAGAAAACGAGTGGTTTCATGTTTTATACTGATGGTTCGAATTTCGGAGACTGTGTAAACGTCGTGCAGGAGTCTTCAGTCAGGCTTCACCTTTTACATTCCTCTATGGTACTATGCCTCTGTCTTGATGGAAGAAATTGACGCAATACGCACAACTTTAACCCAGTTGATCCACTTAATCACGCTCCAAAGATGTGCGATATTTTTTATTATCCACCTGCAACTGAAGGCATTGTCTCTATGGAATGTCACAAAACAGTGAAGTTCTCGAATGTCAGTGCCATATACATACACTGTCAGCACAAAATACCAGACTTGTTTTACAGTGTCCAGGTTGTACAGTTTTAAGTCCCAGCAAATGAACTCGGGGACGGAGAGGTGATTGGAAAATAGAGATGATCTGTAGTTATGTAGAACCCGTGCAGGTCGATCGCATATAATTCTATAAGGCTATTTATCCGGAAGAAATTGAAGGACCTCTTTTATCATAATTAATTGATAGAAATACTTATAAGTTATGGGTTGTTAAAAGTGGATACATTCCAAATTTTCCAAGAAAGGATTCGGTAGCCATGATACGGCTTTTAACTGATCGTGACTTTATGGCTAAACACCTGAGCCGGTTGAAAATTCTAGAGAGTCCTTTGCGCACTATGTGTGGTAAACCTTAAGGACATTCCCACCTCCAGACCTCTGAAGACGTTTGTCGACTCGAGATCTCTACAGCCGATATTGGGAAAAAACCTGGGAGCATTGATCAATTGATACGTCCTGATTTCATTTCGTTTTCCTTAATTATCATGTTGTTGTCTGTTATCTTGTACCTTTTTCTTGTGTTTTTGTTTATTTCTTGCGATTTGAAATTTAAAAAAGATATTGACTCATACATTTGTTCTTAAATTATTTTCTTCATGCGGGGCAATCTGTCAGAGGAATAAAACATTTCCTTTTCATAAATTTCCTTCAAATAATTACTAAATAGATATATACAATATTCTAACATTAATACGTTAGCTACCGCATCGTAGTTAAATGGTGATTTACTTTTGCTGAAAGTCAGTTTCAGAATTTTGCGACAATATTTTGTGATACTTTTTCACTAGAGCTCTATAAAGGTTAAATGTAATTTTCGCTATCCTAAATCAACTTGTAATGACTTTACATGCGATTGAAAGATTAAGCATTCTATCAGAAGAAAAAAAAAATTCAGGTAGTCTCTTCTAACGAAACTACTGCGGTTATTAACGTAGTATTACTTACTAAAAAAGGTATCGTTGCTTACCTCTTTTACCGGCTCATTAAAAGCCGACAGAAAATAAAATTACCAAAATATATTTCTATGCTATAATGTTTGTATGCATGAAAACAATTATAAAAATGTTGAGTTCCTGTCATAATTTTACCCAAGCATTGATTACTCGTATATTTACATTTTTGGCAATTTCTGGCAAAAACAATTTGAAATTTTTGGCAAAATTCTGAGACACGGGTAAGTGTTTTTTTTTCCCCTGACAAAATACGCGGAGCCGTAGACGTGGGCTGGTTTCACTCTGAAACCGGTTCCACCCGGAATGGAATGAGGGCTAAATTTTGTAAAACGTATTTTATTAATCCATGACCAAGGCATCAAATTTATACGTATTTCATTAAAATATGTAACGAATAAATATTGCACAGTAAAGGGTTAAAGAAGCACACAATATTCTCGTATTTGACCAGAATGGGTTTTCAGATTTAAATATTTATATCACATTGTCATCATTCAGGTTTCTAATATTTGCAATGCATTTCGTTAATGTACGTTTTAGAGACTCAGTCAGTAGTTGATATCACTGAGGCACACATTAAGTCTTTTAAAAATGTACAAATATTTTTTAAATGTATTGAATGTACTTATGTCGTATGCGAAAATAACAGTTCTCTTTTGTAAAAAGAGTAAAATTATTATTTGCTGAATGTATATGAATAAAAGCACACTAATTGAAAAGAAATGTTTTGCGAGCTTTAGCTGTTATGAGATTTTCGAACAAAGAATGGATATTTTTGGCTTTTTCGGCTCCTTAAATGCTGACAGAAAACAAAAAATGCAAATATATTTTTACCGCTAATGTTTGGAATCCATGCCAAACAATTATAAAAACAATGTGTTTCCTCTCATAATTTTTCCCAAACATTGCATTCTCGTATATTTGCATTTTTATCATATCCGAATGAACACTTGAAATGCCCTGAAACAGTTAAATATATAGTCTTAAGCTAAAGAAATCATTTAAACCAAATAAGAAATTGGTGAGTTGTAAGCGATTACTTTTAAATATTAATATTAGTAGTATAATGAAATAAACACAGGATAAACTCTGAATATTTATATTATTTATAAATTCGGTTTTTCCATTTTTTTGTAAAAACTGAGTTCATTATAAAAATTTTTATTCTCAAATTAAATTAAGCATCTTTATTAGTTTTTTTTTCTCTTAGGAGTTCAGCTAAATACTATTTGCTAAAGTCATCAACTGATTCACGACGTTAAATATTAAAAGCACTGGGTGTATGATATTTTGGATAAAACGCCCCTATACCTTTGACCCAAACTACCAGGTATGTTGCCCTATGGCGTGCATTATATTCCTTGAAATATGAAGCCTTATTTGAATAGTAGGCCAACTCCACTTTAAAAAAAATGGAATTAGTCTCACTTTCATGTTCATACAAGTCATTTATTCTTATTTAAAACTGGTTCCTCTGGCTTATTTCTGCTTCCAACCGAGGAATTACAAATCAGACTTCAGCAGTCTATTTTTCAGCACCTCATTAGAATTAAGGCTATGTATTTCAAAAGAACAAAATGGAGTTGGCCCACTATTTAAATAAGCCTTCATATCATATATTGTAGAAAGAAATGGCATTACGCAGCTAATGGATATTTAATGGTAAATTAAGATGTGGTTACATATACTTTCCTCTTATCTAAAATTTTTCATCTGAATTAAGTATGCAGAACTTATGAAGTCTATAGGAAAAATCTTTGGTCTTTCCAGTAACTGCCAATTCTTAGACCTAATATCACATTCTTTTTTCTTAATGATCCATCTGTTACAGTGCACACTGTCCCACTAAGAATGCGCGTTACTCTAGGAAAGTTCGTAGGTGTTGCAGTGGTGAGTAACTCTATTATATGGAGCTATCAAAAAATATATGTATCATACGTCAGCTGAACATTTCCGAACATATATTATAACAATGCCTAGAGTTGCCATTACCTAACTTCTAAGGATCAGGCTTGATATTTCTCACTTGACTTCAATAACATATACTTAAATATCTGAATTTTTCAACCGCAATTTTTGTAGCTATGTCAATATTCCTTATTTTGATAATAGAAAAGAGATTCGACTAGTTCATAAATTGAGGCGTTCCAATTAAAAGAGGGTAAGTGCCAAAATTTCCGAAGAGGATCTTTTCAATGATACAATGGCTTTTTCCAAGGCAAACAGCGGGGGAAAGGGAGATAAGTGCCTAGTAGTTTGGTTTAGTTCTGTGCTAGGCACTTACCTCCTTTCCACGCCATTTGCCTTGGAAAATCCCTTGTATCAGTGAAAAATACTCTTCGGAAATTTTGGCCCTTACCCTCTTTTAAACGGGAACTCCTCAATTGGTATATCCTATCTTGCCACGTCAGGTCAAAACTGAGCTTTAAGATTTTTCGCTGTAATGCAACGTTTAAGCATAGTAATAAAATTACTTGTACAAGTTTTTGTGAGAATAGTATATTTAGGACAGCAGTTCTACTCTGTCCAATAATGATCTTTAAAATATTACTCTCTAATCAATCCTCCACTGCACGATATAATCGTATACTGTAATCTTTTATTGTAAATAATAAAAAACAATTCCAGTTATGTTAACGCAGAGGAAACTAAAACCATCGCCATGCATTAGTTAATTGTATTTTATCTGCATTGTATTGCCATGCATTGTATTTTATCTTACTCTGTCGAATATCCAACAAATTGAATTAGATGAAAAATTTTTTCTGTAAGAGTCCTCTTGCAAGAAAACTGTTGTTACCGTAATACTCAAAATCAAAAGCAGATTTTCTACATATTTTTAAGTTTTTCGTTTCAATAAAGTTCAGAAATAATATTTATAATTAAAGCTATTCGGAAATTAATCTGGTACAGTGAAAGAGAAATCGAAATAGTTGTTTAGAAAAATAACGCAAAGATTTTCTATCTGAAGTTGGAAAACATTTGTTTCACGAATTCCCGAAAGGGAAAAACAACTATCAGTGAGGAAATTATACCTCCATTAATTAGCATACAATTTGTCATAATCAACAGACTGCATTCCTGATATTTTTTAAAACTATTGGTTAAGGTTAAATACTCTTGAAAACTTTCTTAGCTGAAATAAGGGTTTACTCGCTATTATTCCACGTATTTTTTTTTATTTGAAAGGAGGTGATGTAAGATATAAAAGGCTTGCAGTGTGAATTCTCCACCATACAATAATGATTGATTGTATCTCCCATAACATAATGATTGAAATTAGAAAGAAAATACTATTTTTTTAATACTATTAACTTGGTATTGAAAACTGCAGTAGTGTGCTACAGTATTGTATTTTTTCCTAGACAGTTCTTCTATGCTTTCATATAACTTAATAATGCAATACTTACAGTAGTGTTTATACGGTACTTTTTCATATTTGCTAAAAAAATAGTATAAATAATTATAATCCTAAATGAATAGAAAACATTATGACATTTACATTTCTGAGGATTGATAATTTCATGCTTATTCACAATTATTTTTGCGACGCCGAACACAGAATCTTTATTTATTGAATTTCAGACAATGTGTTTCTCTCTCAGGGTTACGTCAATTTATTTCAATTATATGGCATAAAGCACCTTAAATTATGAAAGAAATGCTGAAATATAATTTTTTCCGCCTTTTATTCTAATTTATTGATTCCGAAAAAGCTGTTATAAGCACCTTTTATGGGTAATAAAAGGTTTCTCCTGACATCAATTTTTACTATTTAAGTCAAATACAAAGAAACTAATTCAAACTGGCATGTACGGATAGCAATTAAAGTCCTTTGTAAAGACCGGAGAATCATGTATTATAAAATAGAGAGCGGAATGTAACTTTATCTGTCTGCCAGAACATCTTTCTTAAAGAAACATGCTCAATAACATTCGATTTTATTAAGATAAGAAGACAGAGCTCTATGTGAAATGACTGTTTGATTAAGACTCGGATACTCTCTGAATATTTTATAAACAAGCAACCTACTGATAGACCTAGTAGTAAATAACTGTTATCTTACTACTTTTAACGATCAGCTAAAAATATAATTTTTTTATTTTAATTATACGTTTAAAAATGTATGTCTTTATATAGAAAAGTGTTATAAGAACTTGGTTCCAAATTTTCAAGGTTTAAAATCATGTAAAAAACTTAGCATATTAAGAGGACAACAAAAAAATTGAAACATAGACGTCTTACACTTTCTTTTTTAAACCGAAGATAACCATGGAAAATGCCATTCTAAATTGAAAAAACACTGCACTCGGATTGGACGACATTCTGTGATAATGAACTGCATGACTTAACTCCATTCGAAATACCCAGGAAAAGATCCACGGAAATTCTTTTTCATCGCTTTCATTCTCCAGATAATGTGTTAATGACGCCTCTTGTGCCGTGTGGAAAAAAATAAGAAAAAATTCCAGACTGGGAGGGTAAGAAAAGGCAAAAAGGAACTAAGCATGTGCGTGTGAAGGTAAATTGAAGAGAAAAGAAGGTACTAAAATTCATTTGTTTAAAATAACAAAATTAAATTTAAAGCATGACGTTAAGAGTATAACTGATAAGAGAAAACGTTTATAAAATATTTTCGACAATAACAAAATAAGTTCATTTATAGCCGTATTAAGACAGCACTTTGAAAGAACTTTAACGAACAATATTTATGAACTTGAAGATATTGTGATGTATTATAAAAAATACAGTGGATAGTATATACTTTGAGAAAATATTTTGTGAAAATTCATTAATCAGTTCACTCGACAAGAAATAAAGAAATGGGCATGATTCTATTGTAAGTATCAATTGCAGAATTGTGGAAAGGGCAACACAAAACGAGGCAATTGCTACGCTGAAGACCAGTTTGTTTCAAAAATATTGTAGTCAAATGTTTCCAAGTATGATATAAATATTATGAAGGAGTTGTTTGGACAGTTATTCCCTATACAATAACTCCACGTTTTGTATAGATATCTAGTTTTGATATTGCGAGGTAAAATCTCGACTTGAAACTATTAAAAGAAAAGAATTTGAAATTATATAAAAACTAACACACAAGAAATAGATTGGTGAGGTATTTGTACTAATAAATGAAAACTCAAGATATATATATTAAATTTGTGAAAAAAACCAGTTGAATTTCAACGCGAAAGAAGAAGGAAGGATATAATAATCGGTATAATATCAGAAAATCATCTCTCAGTAAATATACATATCAGTAATATGTATATTTACTGAGTGGAAGTTTTGAGAATAAGTATTTCAGGAAATATCGGGTTATGAGAGAAAATTAAATCAAGCTTAATTTAATTTTTTCAGAAATCTGATTACATCGAAGTAGTGAGTACCTTCTACGCCAACTGCAGAAATCATTCCTTTTACAAGAATGCATTTGAAATAAAAAGTTTAAAATGAGTATTAAAAATACTTTTAGTTTTTCTGTTAATCTATTTATTTAAATATAGATTATATGAATCTTCATAAATATTTATTTAGATGCTAAAGAGTGAAATTTGTGCTTCAGAGTCAATCACAAGATACAGCGACAGGAAAAAAAAATCATGTGAATAAACTTTAACCGAATTTTGTTTACGAAATAAAAAAAAATTAAAACGGCCATTCATGAATGTTTGTGATATAAATATATAAGCACTGGAAATAAATTCGTAGAACATGTAATGGCAGGAGAAAATTACAAAGAGAGATAATTAAAAGCAGGCTTAAATTCAAAAACTCGTAAATCTTGCTATCTCCAACTATTTTATACGTTCTACAAAAACTAAAGAATAATTTTACATTTTCAAAAAAAAATATATAGAAATTAAATAGCATTGACATTTTACAAATCTTACATTATTCCTGAAATTTCAACCAAAGTATGAAGCGTTATTATAGAATAATATACATTTTTTTTCGTATGAACTTGATTTACGATTCCCGGTACCAACACTGGAAAAAAGGCAATTTCTGCTTTCAATTTATGACTTGTATAAGTATACTTATAACTGTAATGAGCATTTAGCAACCCTGTCGATGTTTACCTATTATGAGGAAATAAAGTCCAGTAATCACTTGGGATACTTTTTCGAGAATATGATATGTGTTACTTTCAGATGGGTCCTTACTAAATACTTAAGGCAGGTAATAATTACTGCGAATCATGTATCTAAACTGAGAGTATCCAACAGCAAAAATTTTCATAAAAAAGTCATTTTCTGTCAATTACTATGCATAATAATCCACATAATTATAGCGGCATTTTTAATGACGCCCATCGCAACGGCTGAGGACGAAGTAATACAATATTACAGTATTGAGGATATCATGTTTGGGTATGCAACTGGTTTTGAATTTATGAACCAACTAATAGTCAAAATCTATATATTAGTTTTTGTCTTTACAGTAATGATGCCCTTCACTACCTTTTGCATATTTTATGCAACAACGTGCTATCAGCTTAGCGCTGCTTTGAAATCCTTCCGGATGGAAATCAGTTCAAACCTAACTCCTGAATACGGGCGCTTGTTGAGATCATACATTTCCACGAAGAAATTAATCGCAGAAACTGACAGCAACTTATCTTTCCTGATATTCTTGTACTTGTTGTACGTTACAGTGTCCATGTACTTTTCATATTACAGCTTTTTGGAGGGCTGGACCCTCGCATTTACTAAGGACATAGCACTGACCATAATTACTTTCCACAATGTGGTATGCTTTATCATCATGTACTTCGCAGCAGTGGCCGTGTACAGTGAAGCCTCTAATATTGCTGAAGTTGCGAGATCACTCCCGGAAAATCCTTCAGTTTCGGGACTCAGCCATATTTTGTTTCTCATGAATACAGACAAAGAGATGTGCATGACGGTTGCAGGAGGAGTGACGATTAACAAAAATTTTATCATGGTGTTCTTCGGAACTGTCTTGACATATATAGTTCTGGTGGATACTATAAGGCGCCAAAAACCTGAAATTGAAGAAGTGGAATCGAGTGAAGGTGATTAATATATGTATACAAGTTTAAAATACCCTTTTAAGGTACCCTGAGTTTAGAGCATTCCTATGTACCCTTTCTGGAGTAGCGGCGCTTTGATGAATGCTGACCACCTACCTACACATTTGTACGGCTTTCACTGTAGGAACTTTTCACGCTCGTTTTTTGCACTCTAGTGACTGTGAGATTTAGTATTTTCCGGTTTATTTATTATTTAATGTTCAATTTTGTTAACTTTATATCATATTAGTACTTTTATTGTGTATTGTGGATTAGGCTGTTAGTTTTTTCTGCCTGCTGTATTAGAAAGAAAAAAAAAGGTAACCTTCATGCCGTTACCACTGTTTATAGATTAAGAAAAGTTGAAGCAAATTAAGTATTGCACTGAAATAAAATATTACATTGATATAGTGTTATTAAATATTTCCTCATTGCCTGTGAAATGGTTCAGCAAACGTAACTATGATAACAATGGCAAATTATCTTATTGTTTTTTTCTCAGTCTTCGTAAATATCTGCTTTTGATAACAACCAATTTTATGGATTTTCTACCTTTAAAAATACTGATTTTTTTTTCCCTGTCTTAGAAACATTTTACATTACTAGTGAAAAATATCAGGAAATATAACAGTTTTCTTTTCAAAATTTTGTTCACCCAATTCAAAATGAAGTCATCTTCTAGCTAAACAATAATTATTAACATCAATAAAAATAGCTGAATTTCAAAGACATTTCTGCTTTTATCGGTTTTGGAAATTTCTCTCCCAAATAAACAACCTATGAATTTTATTTTTGCTAGGACGACTGCTAATGGACAATATTTTAATCATATAATTGCCAAACAGAATGCTAACTTAAAATATACCCTTTTGGAGTAAATCCGATCTACAGCCTTTAAAATATTTATATTCGTCTTTCCTTTCCGATTTTGACGAAATTTGTTTTGCTCCTTTTTTACATTCGAGGATTACCGTATAATTATGAATGCTGCCCATCTGCGCACTGTCTCTACTGTAGAAAGTTCCTAGACTTGCGAACTCTGAGCTTTATTTTTATCTAGATAAGATTTAAATTCCTGTAATATTATAAAAACTTAGCATTTTATTTCCGGTTCTGCATGAATTTTCATCTGAAATTTGGTGATCATTATTTCTTGTTGTTACTCATGTCGCTGAGGCCTACTTCTTTCTTAGAACCCATTCCGGTGTACATATGAAGACATGAAACATAAACATAGACACACACACACACACACAAACAGAAGAATTTTTATTACAAACGATGGCATCGGTTGTGGGACTATGGATTACCGCTCCTCTTTCTAGACGGGGGCTCCTTTGCGGAATATTGACGAGTTCTCTAGATATATTACATTCAAGCCTTACGCGGAAATCGAACCCATGCCACGTGTGTGGCAGGCTGGGGTCTTAAACACTTAACAAGGTGGCGGCAAATCTTAATTAATAATACCTGATGGACTTGATAATTTTGATCTGCATCTTTAACAGATGCTATCTCAACTTAAATGCTTTTATCAGTAATTTCATGCTAAAAACGACAGAAACATATGTTTCAAAACGTTTAGACATTACGATAATATAATTTTAATGAAACATGCTATATCAATAGAATTACATTCATTCTGCAACCGTTCAGGAGAAAGATTAATGTGTGTCGTGGTTAGCGGAGTACAATTCTGTTACAACTGTTCAGCGAAATAATCGTCGTGTTTATCACAAACAACCATCGCTTGAACTTTCTCCTGAACGGTCGCCAATGCACTGACGGAAAGCCGAACGAAGACCTCTTCCACCTCGCATCGCTTCTGCCCAAAGTCAACGTCACGGTTGCGTACCATTTACATTAGAAATCTTGGACACTTGCCAAGTTTTTGAAAAGAATATTACTGAGTTTCTCAATTTATTTTACAATTATGAGCTTTCGAAAAGTGTCAACCATTTTCGATGACCTTGTATAATTACATAATACATTGATATGGAGATACGGAAAATGGTTAAATTTCCTACCATTAAGGCTGTTGTGTACTAACCCTAATGGATTCGGTGGACCTCAGTCTTAACCTATGGAGAAAATTTGACTACTATTTACAGCCACATAAATGCTGATAATCTGATAAAAATGGTATTTTCAGATAGCCCGATCTTTTCTGCACATTGCAACAGGTTTAATTTTATAAATTTCGTACATTAAAGAAATTTATGAGAGTTTAGAAACACACACTATACCAGATTTATTCCACGAATAACTTTAAATTAAAAATATAAAGGAAAATGTCCAAGTTGTAACATTTCTTTCTCGGTTAAGGAGTTATAATTAAAAAAAAATTCAATTCAAGTCGGCAATTACTGGTCACATTTTCTCCATAGGTTAACATTAAGGTGAGTGGGTCCCATATGATTCATACACAACAGTCTTAATAGCTGAAGCGTGTAAAATTGAGTACATCTAAGTTAGATAAAAGTCAGATCCGCCCCAACAGACACTCGTGAAGTCATTACTAGATACTGATAAACAAACTTCGATTCCAAAAGTACACAAATCTTACTAAAAAATCAATTCATCAGTTCTGAAATGAATTTTCAATTTTTAATTTATTTTCTGGTGAGGTAAAGTCTGTTCACAGTTGCAAAAAAACTACTTCCTCAATTAAATTTCCTTTTCAAATTTTGGAAGTTTTCTGCTCTCTAAAAATTTTAAATATTCCGTGATCGTTCATAATTATATTACTAATTTAAATTAAATTTCCTTTACATTTCCTATACTTATTTAAATTAATGTTAGATTAATATAATTTTAGCACAGATGTAATTGGAATAAACCTTTACACAAAGTTACAGCGCTGCTGCTATTTTGAATTTTTAAAAAAAACTAGTTAAATGAAAGGAAATTGTTTTCTACTTAAATGCTATGAATTTCTCTAATATGTTACATATCAGTTTTGGTATGGAATTCCAGTGGAATAGAAATTAGCATATAACACTTTATTTTAATATATTAAGTTTTTAAGACAAAAAAATAATTTCATTACTAACATCATATTTAGATTATTGTTATTTGATCTTATTTCTGTTAACATGATCAAGTTCCAGGAGAATGCATCGAACACTAAAACTATATACCTACTGGTGTCCATCGTCCCCTTCTGACCCAGTAAATGCTCTTAAAATTACCAATCGGTATGATTAAATTTCTACAGTTCTCACCCAGGGACTTCATTTAAGGGCTCCGGGGTGCACACAAATCTCAAAAGCACATTTTTGATTTATTTCATTGGTTCAAAAATAAACTATGCAACTTTCAAAATCAAACAGCATAAACCTCATCGCACTGTTGCTTCAAAAGTGACAGAACTCATAAAATTTACAGACATTTACTTACATAAACTTACAGTAAAAACAGAGGTTCTAACAGAAAATTTGTGTTTTTTGAGTAGTGACACAACTTTAAAGAAAAAACAAATTTTTTGTTAAAAAAAATTTCATCTACCTTACGGTGACCATTCGAGGTTCTAACAGAAAATTTATGTCTTTTGAGTAGTGACAAAACTTTAAAGAATAAACAAATTTTCTGTTATAAAAAATTTTCAGCCACCTTACGGTGACCATTCAAAGTTATAACTGAAATTTATGTTTTTTTAGTTGTGGAACTTTTGTAGAAACAGTGCGTTTTATTTATATGAAGATTACAATGCGAGGTATAATATTTTTAAATTGAACTGTCTGGTCTTTCCCTGCGGTACATTTGTACTTTTCTAATTAGTTATAAAGGTATTTTCCCATGGCTGAAAACACAGCAGACATCCTTAAAAACATATTTCCCCTCTCATTCATGAATATTCCATCATTTGGGATCTTGAGCACTAAAACAGTCCTTTGATTAAGACTAAATGCTTTTGGTACTATTATAGAACATAGATAATTTTTTTGCCAAAATATTGAACGACATTACGGGGATTCAGTACACAAAACTCACATAAAAACATATTTTGGGCCCTTGAAATGTATTATAGAACTTTAAGAATCAAATAACACAACTCACATGGTTCTATTATGATTACATTGCCAGATGAAAGAGATGCCTTACGTCTATGTGTACCCTGTGGTATACATTTGCAATATAACTACAGCTTATCAGAGAATGGAATATTTTATGGTTTAGCATTCTTAAGTGGATATATCTAAAATCCCTTGTAGGACAAATCTATGAATATTTGTCGATCCTTTTGATGTTCCATTTCCATTAAACTGTTTAAGAATTTTTAATTTTAAGACAAAAAAATATGAAAAAATTATTTATAATAATTACTTTGATTACTTTGGTATAATAATTACTTTGAAAAAATATTTTCCCGTTCAAAGTGATTACGAATTTTATGAATAATACTTTTTCAGAATCATAAGACAATTATTTTTAAATCTTTCCTTCGTACAAAATGGAATAATCATACAAATAGAACGTTTACCCTGGATAATGATTACAAATTTTATGAATAAAAAATTTATACATCCTGAGTACAAATTGACTTATTAACTAATCTATGTACATATATAGAAAAAAACCAACCTACATACAGAACCACTGCTCTTCAAAGAGGTTACAAATTTAATAAAAAAAGCTTTAATGTTGATTATTTTGGAATATTTCCCGTGCACAAAAATTTAAAAAAAAATCTAGCAGATAAAAACCTGTATTCATGACCCACTGTTTGGAAACATAATATCAAAAGCAGTGGATTTTGTAGGGAATCATAAATTTCTTTTCTATACGTAATTTAACAATTTCCTAGCAACCACCAGATGGCACTGGGAATAGGCTCTGTGAGGCTGTGTCTGTTTTCTTCACACGCACTTCCTTATTTTTCTCTGTAGTAACTAGTTGTATTAATGTCGCCCGTAGTAGTAATTGTAAAAGTTTTGCTTGCGTATATTAAAGTCGTTTAAAGTTTAAAGAGGGTTTTAATTTGACTACTAAGTTACTTACTGGTATTAGATGCTTCAAGGAACATTTCTCCGACCAAAGAACTCCGTGCAACAACAGAACCCCGGTAAATGAAACTTTCACTACCACCTTTGCACGGAAGTTCAAATTTGGAAGAAATAAAAATTACAACAGTTTTCAACCGTACTCTTCTTTCATGGTCATTGCTACTAGAACCCTTGTTTGGCTGCCTCAACCGCCACTAAAAGGCATTAATTAATTTGTAGCTAGCGCATTCCCCTTGGCATTTCTGAACTCCTAATTTTGTCCTAATGCGGAGGCACTTGTCGCGAGGCCTTTTGTTATTCACCACGAAATCTTATTGGCTACTTTGGTCAGGGAGCACCATTTAGGCGAGCCAGCATTGCTCCCTATGAAGGGACAGCATGGTAATTCACAAAACAAAAAGTTTCCCACCAGTAATGCAGCAACTATGAATGAACTGAAGACTAGTCACTGCAGTAATTCCTGTATTAACAGTCGAGTGTCCGCCTGTTCCTTCAATTATTATTGATCTGGGCGCCGGACGGACGGTACAGATCTGTCGACCAATTGAGGCAACACCGGACCTCGGACACCACAGTAACGAACAAGCCTTATTCGGGATAGGAACCCAAACCCACTGCATGGAATCTCTCGACGCTAACCAGTATACCATGTTGGCGGCACTCGAACATTTCGATCTTTCAAAATGTATGTAGGTCTGATTCAGGCCACAGGGAAACGTAGAATCTAAAGGTCATCCAAAGGTGGGCCTATATATTAAAAGGGTCAGAATCGCTGATCTAAACTTATGAACTAAAAGTTTTTAATATGAGAATACAAACATATGGGTTCATGTAGAAAGCATTTAACTCAACATGAAAATAATAAACGGAATATATATATATTTTTGAGTGATTAGATAAGCTGAGTAGCACAGCCCCAAAAATGATAATTTATGTATACGACAAGTAGCAACACAAAATTGAGATTAAATACGATTGAAAATGGATGGAATAAGTTTAAAGAAAGATGCCACAAAGACTATGCGTGTGTAAAAATATGCTTATTTTTGTTCTGCGCCCTTTTTAATAACAAATGACTAAAATATGCAGATTTGTCAGGGCAAACTTATTGAAATTTCTTTTGATATCACGAATGTTTTATAACTTCATACATTTACAGCTTGTGCAAAAAATAAGAAATAAATTTAAAAAATATTGGAAGTGAATGTGGAAGATCTTACAAATTTTTTTATCTTTTGTGCTACTGATTTTCTCATAAATATTCTTCCTTGAAAACGTAGATAAATTTCATTCATATTGCGTTCATATTTGACTACATTTATTTTTAATTCTTATACTAAACGAAACATTTTAATCAGATATAAATGTCTATTAAGGAACTTATGCATTTGACGGGCATATTAGGTTTTTAATTCTGCATTATATGACGAGTATTTCACGAGACAAAGAACAAGATATTTGAACAAGAATTTATGTGAGTCTATCTCAGACACCTTTGCCACCAAAATTGCTTCATCAGACTTCCTCAGTAATTCTTGAATTTCTATATGATCCAAATCATTAAAACTTTCCCGAGCTGTTTCGATTAGATTTCTTTTTAGAACTGACATTTACCTTATACTCGTTTTTTTCAACAGGTAGTTAATACGAGGTCTGTCCAAAAACGAAACCGAATTTTGAAAGTGGAGCTCTAACGCGTCATCCTATCAACCCGTCTGAAATGATGTTGTGTAGCGTTATCCTTTAGCTTGCCCCTGCTCTTTTCTTGAGAACTCCACGTCATTTTATCAATGTTTTAAGAGCGATAGAGGGAAACAGTATTTTATTGTTTTAGCGATTATCACATTTTGGAAATGAAAGATCTTGAAGAGCAACGAATTAGTGTGAATTTTTACGCAAAATTAGCAAACATTTTTACTGAAACATTTGATATGTTACAAAAAGATTATGGTGAGGATTTATTTAACCAATCCCGATGCTATGAATGGTACCAGCGTTTAAAATCGGGCAGAGCATCCGCCAAAGATAATCCTGAAATTGGGCGTCCCATCACATCACGTCGAGGAAGTGCGTGCTTTGATTCATGCAAATCGCCATTCAACTGTTTATGAGATTGCTGAAGATCGAGGCATCAGCAAAAGATCATGTCACACAATTTGGAATGAAAAGCACAATTTTAATTGGATGCTATGAGGCGTTTAAGAGAAGCAGTGCGACGAAAGTGGCCAGAATTTTGGCGAAACAAGACATGGAACTGAATCTGCACTCTCGTCACTCCTTATCAGTGAATTGTTGGCCAAACAAGAAGTTACTGTCATCCAGCATCCTCCCTACTCTCCAGAT
Source organism: Dolomedes plantarius (assembly GCA_907164885.2). Lineage (NCBI taxonomy): Eukaryota > Metazoa > Arthropoda > Arachnida > Araneae > Dolomedidae > Dolomedes > Dolomedes plantarius. Next base: position 68,820,110 of record OU015502.1, on the reverse strand, counting down.
GATTTGGCTCCTGCGGACTTGCGTGTTCCAAAGTCAAAATCCACTTTGAAAGGTCTTACATTCCAAATAAAAGATCGAAGAAAATTCGTATCGAGTTTACAGGTGATCCCACAAAAGGATTTCCTGAAGGCATTCCAAGAATGAAAGACTCACTGGGAGCGGTGCATAAATATAGGAGTATATTTTGAAGGAGACATGTATGATTAAAAGCACTCTTATCAATGATTAATTTATTTTTGAAGTTCCATTTCTTTTTTAACAGACCTCGTATTGACGGTTTTATTTCTTTAATAGATGAATATATAACTATTTACAGTGTTTTTTCCAATTTGTCAAACCATGTTTTAGGAATGCAGTGTTGGAAGGGGGTTGCCAGTATAAGAGAAAAAGACAATGTAAGATCCTAAACAGTCGAACGAAAGAAAAAAAATCCTTCCATACAAAGGATATCCTGCAGACTTAATATTTTGCACTGTTTGGAAGAATTTTTTTTAAGTAATTATAATTCATACAGTCTTGAAATATATACCTCGCAGTCTTAAATTAAGGGAGAAAAAAATCATTAGGACATTTTTTGTTTTATGTAATATGTGTATTCAAACCTTTTGAAAATACAAATATCTTGAATTCGGGTTAAGGAACATTGAAATTAAGATGGATCCGCAAACGTATATAAAGATTTGGAAGTTATCATTTATAAACAACTGTTGAATCTCGTAAGTGATACAAATATAAAGGATGTTATCAAAAGACTGGTAAAACTAAACGTACCAGCAGCATTTTTTTTATTAATAAATTTTTTCCTAACTTTATCTCCCAAAACAACATGAATCAAATGTGAGATAGAGTGATATAAGTCCTGTACACAAGATATTGGAATTTTATACCATTCACTGTGTAACTTATGCCCTAAGTGTTCCATTGATGTTGGAGGAGGAAAACGGAATCGAACATTTCTCTCGAACTGTAGTCCAATTATTCGATAACGTTTAAGTCAGGTGGTTTAGATGGCAGGGATGATTCCGTATCCCATGCATCTGCTCTTCAAGCTAAATATTGAATAATCTCACACAATGCACGGTTACATTATCGTTTTCGGAAAAGGGACCATTAAGGAATCACGCCTGTACACATAGGATGCATGTGGTGCGCCAGAATAGTTTTATAGACTTCCAATATCTCAAAACGCTAAATACAATTAAGCATCCGAGGGCAGTGGTCGGCAAACTATTTAGTCACCAGAGCCAAATATCAACAGTACAACGATTGAAATTTCTTTTGAGAGCCAAATTTTTTAAACTATATAGGCAGGTGCATTGTTATTTACTTAATTAGGCAAAGCCCAACTTAATACTCCTAACCTGGCATTTGCTAAAAACGTCCTCAATCTGATTGAGGTACGTATGCTGAGGTCGACCCCTTCCATATGTCCCATCCACACTCGTATACTTATTTCGTCTATCTCCTTTCGCTCATCCTCTCTATATGTCCAAACCATCTCAACATACCTTTCTCAATCCTCGACACATTAACTTATTTCACTCCACAGCGCTCCCTAATATTAACTTAATAAACTTGGCTTAAAGTTTTAAGTCTTAGTTAAACTATAGGTGTGTTGAATAACACTTGATATCATACTTTATATCCGTATTATTTATTGATAAAATTAAATTGTACGGTATTCATAAAATTAAATCATGACAATGACAGACAAATGCTAATATGAACAATGGCCTCGCATCTCCTTGCAAAGTTTGGGTAAGTCGGGTGTGTATGTTGTTTTTAATTTTAGGCACGATTCCAGGTTCTCATCAATAAGACGACTTCTCAATTTACTCTTGATAAGGTTCATGCTTGAAAATGATTATTCATATGAATATCTAGACCCAAATAAGGAAAGCACAGAAAACGCTAGTTTTTTCAGCTGATTATATGAGTCAGGAATACTACTCCAGGTGTTAAAAATCAACATATCTTCCTTCTCCAGGTCGTTCAAAGGAAACCACTTGTGCTATGAACTAAGTTCACATTTGTTTTTTCTCCAATATTTCTATATCAGCGCAAAGGCGTTCAAATTTCGATCTCCACAACTCTTTGTCTTTTAAATCCAGCAATTGCATTTCAAAGTTGCCAGTGTCAATATTAAAGGGAGATAAATTTAATTCTGTTACAATAGTATTAAGAGGTTTTTTAGCAAAAGCTAACGTTGCTTTGCTGTTTCTGACTTCCTGAAACCTGTTGAGAAAAGATTCTGTCATATTTTAAAGTGTTGTTTTGAAATAGCAAATGTCAATATCAGAATTATTTCTTGGCGATGTTTCAACAGGGTTAGAAAGTGAAATCTAAGTTTCTCTATCAAAATCTTTTGCAAAAGAGATAATTTGTTTCCGAATGAAATAACTTCTTCTAACTTCGAAAAAATTGTGTTTCCTTTCCCCTGCAGTTTACAATTAAGCTGATTTAGATGAGACGTAACGTGTACCAAGAAATAAAATTTTTGGATCCATTGATCCTTCGTTAGTTCTGAAGAGTGAACACCATTCTCAAGAAGAAATGCTTTAATTTATGTTTTTGAGGAAGCGAAACGTTTCGAAACGTTTCCTCTTGATAACCAACATACCTTGTTATGCAGTAGAAGATATGCGTACTCACTCTCCATTTCAACTAAAATTCTTTAATTAGCGATTAAATTGGTAATGATTAAGAGCTTTAGCTATAATGGAGTCGATAATCTTAATCACCAGTTCCATAACTTTGCAAATTTCTTCTGGAAATGTCTGAGCACAAAGCGCTTCTTGATGAATGATACAAGGGTAAAGGACTCATTGTAAGTATCTCGTGATTTTTCTTTCAAAAAAAAAAACAACAAACCCGTTTCTTACGCCGGTGATACTTTTCGCCCCGTCTGTTGAAATTGAGACAATTTTATCGAGTTGATTATGATGTTTTTCAATGCACTCAAATACAGCATTTGCTATATCCTCTCCACGTGTTTGACCTTTGAGTAGCAATACTCCTAAATGCTCTTCTTTAGGATCTGTAGATGAAATAAATCGTACAAAAAGTAAAACTTGCGCTGTATCATTTATGGCACAAGACTCGTCAATGCTATTGATAAAGCTGAAACCGATTTAAGATCTTCGACTGGCTGGTTGGTTATATTCGAAGCATGTTGACTAGTCTAGTCTTTCCTGCGGGCACACGCTCTCGGAAGTAATACATTGTAGAACACGATGCAAAGGTACGACTTGACGATAAGCGGTGACATTTAATCTTTCTGGAAATGTTTTTTCATTAAGCCGCTTCAGAGCACTTGCCTAAAGATATAGACACATAAACACCAACTAAGTATGTAAAAATAGAAAGAAGAAAACCAGTTATCACGAAGTTTCAACCGCACTGTACGTGCGCGCGCGCACGTGGTATTTTGTGAAAGAGCCACACTCAAGGGGCCAAAGAGCCGCATGTGGCTCGCGAGCCACGGTTTGCCGACCACTGCCCTAGGGAATACCAAGTCACCCACAGCATTTGGGAGCTACTGCGAATCTTGACAGGGGACAAACAAGCAGTGGAGGCGGGATACTTCGGTAGGCGTTTATCAAGGGTGTACTCACGGTAGTTGTTTTCTTTTTCAGTGGCGAATAGCTTCTAGACTGGGATACGACCATATATACCAGTTTTATTCCGCTCTCAATGAACTGTTAATACTACAACATGATTATTACGACTCATACTATCTCTTGTGTTTTGCTGTACTCTTGATTTGGATTTCTGGGGTATATTCGTATCAACATGAATTTAAATAAGGAGGATTAGCTCAGTGTTAAAAGTGGTGTCTCACATTTCGCCGCCGCCACTAGGTGGCGCGCGCGCCAAATGCAGGGCTTTCACACGGAAACCAGAATATGAATTTTTCGCATTTTTCAAATTTTGTCTATCGGACCAATTTAGCTTATACGATAAAAATAACTCATGATTGTCATTTTGCATTAAAGATTTTCCTTGAAATTGTCATTCCTTCTGTGAAGAGGAATAATATTCTACTCACTTATATTTCTTTCATAAACTTTAAAAGTAATCCTTTAAATGTAAATTGTTGTGACATTAAGTTTGTATGATAAGTTTCAAGGTAACATAGTTTCCTTTCTAAAGAAATAAAAAAGAAAAAATATCAATTTCAGGAATTTTTTATCGACATTTATAAAGAATGCTATACTATAAATGAGATAAAAGAAATTTTTATATCTCCAAAGTATTTCAGCACGTAAAACCTTGAATTTGAGTTTAGCGACACTGGTATTATTGAAAAGTATGGTAAGCATTAGTTGTGACAGAAAGACAACATTGTCCAAAAATTAATTATTGAATCATTTTTGCATTCATTAATTGCTGTATAAGATACATATTTTACACAGAGAACACATCCTGCTTCACTGAAGTAAAACCCCAGACGTGGTTTTGTGTCGATTGATATACTAGACGACAAATGATAGCTTCTCACATCATCGCAACTTAGTTTTGCCGTGTATAGGTTATGGAATCGGGTTTAACTCCCATTACAGGTAAAATTTTGTAATAGAAAGAATAAAATTATATTCTAGCACTATCTGAAATGTACATCAATAATTTAGTACGAAACATTTCCCTTCAAATTTACCCACGAAGACGGAATACTGACACGTAGAAGGAGTAAATAAATAAACAATTCCTTATATTGCAACACTGAGAAGTTGCAACACTGAGAAAAAAAAAAAGTTTTCATTCTGTCAGGAAACATTGAAAATAACAGCATTACACATATTAATAGCACTTTCTTAATAAGGATCTTTCTTAATAAACGGTCAAGAATTATAGAATATATTACCAGAAAGACAAGAGGGAAGCCATCAAAGGAGGTTAGAGACGCCTTAAGCAAGAATTGATATATAAAGGACACATGCTTATAGGTTTTTAAAATTATAAAAAGGACATGGAAGTGTGTGTGTGGCTAAAGTCCCTGGGGGATGACAACATTACACCCCAGTCCGGTGTACATATGAATATAAGACATAGAAACAGACAAATGACACAATCACAGAAAAATTTTATTGACAGACGATGACACCGGCGATGGACGATGGGTTGCAGTTCCCCTTTCTAGACTGGGTTCCAATTGCAGGCGGAAGACTGACCGGTTCCCCAAAATACAGCCAAGTCTTATGCGGGAATCGAACCCACACCCCCGGCGTGGCAGGCTGATGCCTTATCCACTTAGCCTCTGGGCGACGGACATGGAAGTTATTGTAGTTGAGCAGTTCTTTGGACATAATCAAGTAGAATGCAAATCATGAGCTCAACATGCGATTTAACTTTCAATGCGAGATTAAAAAATCACGAGATCTGAGAATATAAAATGTGAAATATGCAGCAGTGACAAGGAACACTTTTTGAACCACAACAACCCGAAGTATGACTCAGTATATGAAGCGAAGAAACCCGAATCAACAACATGAGACAAATGCAGTTAATAGTCTAGGAATCAGTAAATGTAAATCAATAGCTATACAACTAAAACTCAACCATAGGACCATAGGAAATGGGTCGCAACTGCAATTCCTGGGCCACACCCTCAATTGCAGACTTTCAGGTAATAAGCAGAGGGGAACCAATGAAACTGAGTATAGGAAAGGAATGAAATGATTGGGCCGCTGCTAATCCGTGAGTTCATAGTATAAGAAAAAGTGCGTAAGCATCTTGCAGGGCAGTAGAAAAGAGGGTCTACAAACGATGCAAAGATGACTAAAATTAAAAGAGAAAGTTTAAGGATAGAAATACATTTTTATTTGTTTTTATAATTTTTTTTGTTGTTTTTTACCTTGGCAAGCCAAGTATTATTTTTTATTTTTTATAATAAGGACGAAGTACAAAACATTTAAGAAAAAGACAGGAGGGATCTAGGCGGTTTCCTGTTAGAGGGGTCAGCATGATCATAATTTGCTAAATCTTTAAGTAAATCATTATCGATGTTGTAGTGAAAGTTAATGGCTAGATTTTGAAGGTGTTTTTTAAGAGTGGGGAGACCGATTTCATTGTAGATGTCAACATTACGGAAGTACCAAGGGGCATTTATTATTTGTCTGATCGTGCTGCTCTTCTGAGAAGCTAGTTTTTTAATATGCATTTCAGCACAGTATGACCATGCTGGCCCACCATAAGTTAGAATAGGACGAAGAAACGATTTATACATGAGCAATTTATTTTGAATGCTTAATTTGCTGTTCCGAGCAATTAAGGGATATATTAGTCTGCGAGCTGCTCGAAACTTGTTCCTAACGTGTGTGATGTTATGTTTAAAAGTGATATTTTTATCGAGAACAATGCCAAGATATTTTACGGTTTCAGACCAGGGGAGATTTGTGTTTCCGATTTTTATTTGATGATTTTGGAAGGATTTTTTGCGCTTTGAAGTGAACATAACTGCAATAGATTTTTCATTGTTAATTTTGATTCTCCATTTGTCGAGCCACTGCTGGATGACAGTCATGTACTTATTAATGTTTTTGCTCGCATATTTAAAATTTCTACAAGAAGAATAAACGGCGGTGTCGTCCGCAAAGATTGCTAAATTAACATTAGAGTGAATTGGAAAATCATTAACGAATAAATTAAAAAAAATGAGGGCGATGACGCTACCTTGTGGCAGGCCTCTATAGATATTAAATTTGCTCGAAAGCTGACCATTAATTTTGACCTGGAAAGTTCTATTTTTTAGGTAAGAAATGATAATCCTGATGATTTGGAGGGGAAAATTATAGTTAATTAATTTGTGGATGAGTCCATCGATCCAGACTTTATAGAAGGCTAAGGAAATGTCTAGGAACAGGGCTGCAGTGGATTACTTATTTTTCCTAGCATGTACTAAAACTCAAAAATATAGACTTTTAACTTAATAAGTAGGAAATCCAAACTAAAAGTGGTAAATAAATCTCAAGAATAATTTTGATCATGGGAAGGATTTTATTAAAGTTCAGATTTCAACAGAAAACAAAACTGAATTGATGTCATCAGATCAAACAAATAAAACACACACATCTACTGTTAGATATTTGAATTCTTGCATGTCTTATGTATCATCTTGGCAAAATAATTGTGTTCCCCTTCGCCCGCTGCATTGGAAATACTAAAATAATAATAATTATAATAATAAACGGTTAGAACTTTTATTTTATGAAGAAATATTATGACTTCTTTGACTGACCTTGTTGTTTTCTATTCAACAAATGAAAAACCTTCATGAAATGCATAACAGTTAATGAATTTGCTTGACCGATTTCTGTTAATAATGATTTTTACCTGAATGTAGCTCCTCTCATCAAAAGTTGTTCTTTGTTACATGCAGTATTCAATTACACGCTATAATGCATATTTTATTGTTAACAGAAAGCTGTGTAACAAAAAAAATATATAGTTTTTGGAGTCTTTTCTTATTATTTATACATTTTCTCTGAAATAACAGAGTTTCGTTTTATGTTATGGATATTTAACGTTTATCCAGAACTAAACTTTCCTTATTCAGGTTATATACAGAAAATTGGCTCCTAGTGACGCTTAATTTCTCTCAAATAAACAAATCTGAGAAACATACACTGAAGATATTGCAATTTTCCTCATTAAGACAGAACTTTTCTTATTCGCGTGTGATGAAATAATGCTAAAAAAATTAGGAAAGTAAATGCAAACAAACCAATACTTAGATATGAACTTGCTCAGCAGTGGTCTAATAGAGCAATTTCGTTGCTGATAAACTATCAAAGAACCTGTGTCAGGAGTTACAGATAGTATAAGTGTTTCTGTTTGAATCATTTAAATATATATGCAACTTTACTACTAAAGTTGCCCAAATGCCTTTGTAGAGAGCAGGTAGATTGGACTTAAAAATAAACTGTGGCGCAGATTTACAAAGATCGGAAAAAATGGCGCATCAAGTATTCACAGAGTTCTACAAAGAATAATCAGGAATGCCATTTGAAGCACACAAAAAAAAATATTTACTTAAAGCAAAGTATAACATATGGTATGTATAGTATTTCAATTTGAATCCTTTAAAAATATATATACAACTTTACTACTAAAGTTCCCGAAATGCTTTTGTAAAGCGCGAATAGATTCTAATAAAAAGATTCTTATAGACTTAAAAATAAACTGTGGCGCAAATTTACAAAGATGTAAAAAAATGTGCATGAAGTATTCACGTAATTCTACAAAGAACAATCAGAAATGTCATTTGAAGGACAAAATAAATTAATTTTTTGAAGCAAAGCATAAGATATGGTATCTATAAGTATTTCTATTTGAATCCTTTAAATATATATGCAACTTTACTACCAAAGATCCCGAAAAGTTTTGTAGAGACCGAGTAGATTGTTATAAAAAATAAACTGAGGGGAAAATTTACAAAGATGTAAAAAAAGGCGCATCAAATATTCACAGAATTCTACAAAGAACAATCAGAAATGTCATTTGAAGGGCAAAAAAAAATTTTCTTTGGAGCAAAGCATAAAAACTGTGAGCTGAATTCAAAATACGAAGTGAAAAAATTCACTTAAAATTACTTTTCCAGTGCTTTCATTTTTCTAAAATTGTTTTAATGATGTATCCTGTGTTCTTGGAACAAAATAATTTACAACGCATAACTTGAATATCTGGAAAAAAAGGGAACGGCCTAGACATTTGCTTCGAATAAAAAAAAATGGATTACACTGACAGAATTGAAAATCATTTGACTCAGCAAGAAAATTTAATTTTTACCGAAATCCTTGAGAATAAAAAAGGGTATGTATATCTTAAGGAGATATTTAAAATCTATACTTCTTTATAAAAATTATATAAGAGGAATTCTATATTAATTATATAGAACAATATTTTTAGTGATATTTTTTAGTGAACAATAAGTTTTAAGTGAAATAAATAAGTAAATGTAATTGTTAGTGCAGCCAACTTGTATTTTACAAGAGCATATAAAATAATGCATGTCCAGTGTTTCACTTGCATTATATAGTTGATGGTTAAACTGTCTAGACATAAAAGGAAGTGTAACTAGATGTAAAATACATTGTAATTTTCTTATGAATTTATTATGTTCGTCAAACGAAGACTTATATGGAGACTAAAGAAAATTTGATAGACAATTATAATGGAAAAGTTAGGTTTGTTAAACATAAGAATGTTATTTCACATGACTTCGTCCTTCTTTTTTGTACGTTATAATTGTTTGAATTGCATTAAAAATGTTCTTTTTTCAGTAAAATACTCCAAACGTTACTTTCACCATCAAATTTAATCAAACAAATTTCAACCTCGTCTCTTGTGAGCCAGCATCTAATACTGTTTGCTAGATTTTCAACTACAGCCTTTTTCAAAGAAGAAATAGAGAAGATGTACGTAATAAAAAGAAAACAAGTGTTATCATAGAAAAATACGTTTCAAGTAATTTTATTTTAATTGAAAGAAAAAGCATTTCCATAGGAATGTACTGGAGACTGCAGATGTATCAAGCAAAAATATTTTAAAAGTGCTTGATGTCACAGGTATGCTCTTAAAAAAAATAAATAAATAAAAAAAATATATATATATATATATATATATATATATATATATATATATATATATATATATATATATATATATATATATATATATATATATATATACAGGGTGAATTTTGATACATTGGCAAAATTTTGCGGGGTTATAGAAAGCAGCTATACGAGCAATGTTAGTCATAAAATTTATGGTCGGATCGCAAGAAGTGGGAAGTTAAGAGGTAGTTTACCACTGTCACACTTAAAGAATTAACACAAGAATGAGAGGAGATACTTCAGAAAACATTTTATTAACATGAATGTAATTGATGGATATGCTCACAGAAATTGAAGGCTTCACACATGCAGGATAGGGACTGGCGTACATTTGCGAACACACCAGGCATTTCCCGAATTTCGCCGGCGACAACGGCGATCCTAGCGACTAGTTTCTTCTTGGTCTCAATGGGGGAAGTCGTAGATTAGGCTTTTCATATAGCCCCATGGGAAAAATCCAAACACGACAGATCTGGCGATCTTGGTGGCCTAGCTATGGGACCACCTCGATCAATTCATCTATATGCTGTAACTTCTCACCACTTGCGTTCCGACCGTACATTCTATGACGAATATTTTTCGTATAGCTGCGTTCTATCACCCCGTAAAGTGTTGCCCACTTTTTCAGTTTCATCTTGTATACTTATATATATATATATATATATATATATATATATATATATATATATATATATATATATATATATATATATATGAAATGTCCGGACATCTCATGAAATAGGAGCTTACATCGTGGCCGGAAAATAATAAAGTCAGGTTCAGGAACAAACGAATTTGTTAACGAATAAAGCAACACATCTTATTCGCATCGAGCCAGTCCAGCGTCTCATCGTAGAAGCGCCAAAATAACATTAGCTCAGGGAGGTTGCCAGAATTGGCGGAGGGAGTTAGTGTGTAGAAAGGTGAGGTATTTACGGCAAAGACAAGAAAGAGGGGTTACAGCGATAAAGTTCAGAGTGGGCGATTATAGGTAATTAGTAATATTATCACACAGACACACAGACACACACACACACACACATATATATATGTATATATATATATATATATATATATATATATATATATACATAAATATATATATATATACATATATATATATATATATATATATATATATATATATATATATATATATATATATATATATATATATATATATATATATATATATATATATACATACATATATATATACATACATACATATATATACATACATACATATATATATATATATATATATATATATATATATATATATATATATATATATATATATATATATATATATATATATATATATATATATATATATATATATATACAGAAGGTTGTTCGCACTTTATGGAAACGATTTTGTAATTTTTTTTGCCGTTTGCATTTTGAGATAAAAAATTTAAAACTTCAGAATAATCTTCTGCTACTATTTTTTTTTTGTTTGGAATGTAAAATAAAAAATTTATTTTGAAAATTGCTCCTAAAATGGATAGATGGCTTGAAGGTTACGTAACTGCACTTTCGAAGGAGAAATATTCTTATCAACAATTTGTAAAGCGGTGTAGAAATCACGGTTATGGCATTTCAAAATTAGGTAGTTATAATGTATTAATTTTTTTGGAAGAAAAAAAGTCTAACTGTAGGTAAAGACGAAAACATGACCGCGAAACCTCATCCTAAGATTTTTCAAACACAGGTAAATATCAATAAAGTGAAGTCTCTGATCCTAAAACAAAATCCACCGACTCTAAAATCCATTGCATCGAATCTAGGAATGTCTTCTGGCACTGTAATTAAAATCATTCATAAAGATTTGAACTTTAAAAAAATTTTAAATTTAAGGTTCATCTGATTTTGCCACAGCATATTGCTAAAAGAAAAATAAAATTTTAGAAAATTATATGAAAAACAACTAGATGCTGAAAATTGGAAATTTGTGGTATCACTCGATGAGACATGGGTGTATTTAAGTGACTGTAATAAAAAAAGATAAATTTTCTATTGCTCAACTGACGGGAATGATCGTACGAAATAGCTTCGTCAGTGTAAAGAAAAGCTCGCAAATGTATTCATGAAAGTTGCAGGATTCTGTTACAACGGCCAATTAAAAATCAAAAAAGTATCAATAAAGCCAAAATCAATTCACTCTTCTATCAGCAGAATATTTTAGAAAAAAATTTTGAAGAAGAAATTCCAGCCTTATATGGAAAGGACATTGATAAAATTGAGCTTCATATGGACAAAGCCTCTAGTCCCATGTCTAAATCAACTGCCGCTTATATAGCAAAGAAAAAAACCAGAAACAGGAGTGAAATGTATCCCATTTAATGGAATATCTGTAAATTTACCTGACTCTTGTCCAATGGACTATTCTGATTTCGGTTTTGTAATTCGAGCATTGTAAATTGGCTTCAAAGAACACTGAACGAACTTTGGGAAACTGTCCAAGAGGAATGAGGTAAAACTGACATGACAGCACTAAGCAAAAATTTAATTTCATGGAAAATTCGAGCTAGAGCTATTGTCGAGAACCATGGCTATCAGATAGAAAGAAATCATCGCATAAAATACGGCATTTATACATTTATACATAAAACTTAACTATCAAAATTGTTTCCATAAAGTGCGAACGACTTTCTGTATATATATATATATATATATATATATATATATATATATATATATATATATTAATTAATTAGCTATCTGTAAAGAATGCTTATGTATCCAACGTAATGTAAATATAAACTTTTCCACTGTGAACAATTGCAGCTTTAAACATGTTTTTAGAACTATTATATCACATATTAAACATTCATGGATTGAAATAGCAATAAGAAGTGATGCATTTAAAAGACTACCATTCTAGCATGAGTGAAATACAGAGAAATATCTGAGGTAAATAAAATTATAACCCAAAAAAGCAGGTTTGCAGTAGTGTTTTATAAATTTCTAAGATAAAATTTTATACCTGTTACGACTGTATGAAATTTGAAATATATCTTTTTACTCAAGAAATCACTCCCGATGAGATTAAATTTGTTGAATTTTTCATTTTTATATTCTCTTTATACTAATTAGACGTATTTCAAAAATTATTCAAAATTTACCATTTTTTCCAAAAACTGTATAATTCTGCAAAATTACAATGTTTCATAATTTTTTCAATTTAACGTTATTTATTTCGTTATTTTTTTAATCCACGATGTTAGTAATATTTGCCATGAAATCGGAAAAATGTGTAGTCGATTTATAAGTTTATTAATTTTACTCCTAACTGTTATGCACTTTATAGTCTCATTGTCTGTGCTAACTGCATTCGTCGATTTGGATTTCACCAATGTTTGTCTGGCATACACTTTTGAGAATATTGTTTACATTACTTTTAGATGCCTTTAACTAAAAACTTTAGGCGGCTCATATTAACTGCGAATAATGTGTCTAAAGTAAAATTGATAAATTGCAAAAGGTTTTTGAGAAAAGCCATTTTTGGGTGATAGAATCTACATTAGTCCACCTAGGGTAATTTTCAATGCTAATACTGCCCGTTATAAGAGACGAACGTCATTAGTACTACTCTACTTTTGACATCATGTTTGGATATGAAACTAATTCCCAAAATACACCAATTCATCCTTATAATACCTTTATAATACACCAAATAATCCTTATCATATTTTTATTTATTTTTGTCTTTACGGCAACGTTGCATTTCAATACATTTTGTACACTCTATGCAATAACCTGTTATAAACTGAGTTCGGCTTTAAAGTCATTCAATCTTAATCAGTTCAGAGGTAGTACCTGATTATAATGCATGTTACGAGGTATCCTTTTCAAAAAGAAATTTTTAGAAGATAGTGACCGTAACTTATCTTTCCTGAAATCTCTCTACTTGCAATAGTTTCTGGCGATCATGTATTTTGCATACCTAAATTTTCTTATCGGCCAGAAAGAAAACATTTATTTTTTATTACTTCATACCGGATGCTCTTAACATACTTAATAGCCTTTGCTTTATAATGGAGTATTTTGTGTCGTTGTCAGTGTCGAAAGAAGCCTCTACAGTTACCGAAATTTCAAGACAACTCCCTAGTATCCAGTCCGGATCAATTTTAAACCAAAAGTTATAACTTTTAAACACAGATAATGAAACAACCATGACTGTAATGGAGGGTTATCGATTAAAAAGAGTTTTGCCTTGATGGTCTTTTGAACTATCATTTCGTAAATAGTCCTAGCGGATTCTGTCAGGTAGCAAACAACCAAAATAAAAGTTTATTGACATCGAGGGATATATTTTTACATGATTTTATGAATGCTTGTATAAAACAGATTTTGTTGAAATTGATAGAAAACTCAACATCTTAAATCAATAATAATATTTTAATGCGGACTTTTAAATTCTGAATTGAAGGAATGAGGATTTATTGCTATTTAAACATTCCTAAACTTTATTGTAATTACTATATATAGATATGCAATGCTCCAGAAACTGTGATAACAGACTGGCAAGCTCTACCGTGTGTTGTCTCCGGAAGTGTGTCCTCAGAAAGAGAATAAAAAGCTCTGCACTACAGCCTCAGGTTCTATTTTTCCCAATATATGGTTTTAAACACTTTTATTTACATTTTTCTTGATATCTTTTTTTTTACATTGTATAAATACATATTAATGAAGAAGACATGAAATGGAAAGTGCGTTAAGAATCAACAGTCAAAATACCAAAATGGATAACGCAGGATAAGTTTGCAAAAAATCATCACCATCTATGTTACCACTACCCCGTACAACCAATGCATTTATCTATGTTTTCTGAGGCATCTGGGCTTAGGACCTTAAAATGAACAAGAAATTTAGATGGCGGCTGCTGAATGCGATGGCGATGCACTGTAAGTGCTTAAAAATGACACACCACCTGCAGTACGATTTCAGATACGGTTTGGGAAATTTTTTATATGAATTAGGTTTTATTTTCCAGAAAATATGCACCAAATAAATAAAAATTAAGTACTTGACATACTTAATGCAGTAACACATTTAATATATGTTTGCTAAGTATTCCCACGATGATTGTTTTCTAGCAACACCAGTTGCCTACAAGCGGGGAAGAAAATATGCAGTGCTTCTCTGCTGCAGACTGCAGAATACATTAGCTGCTGCATGATTTCCCCATTAAGGTTCACGACTATGTTTACCTTTTCTAGATTCATCTAGAAGTAGCACTTTCTTCATTCTCTATATATACTATGATCCGTCATAAATGTGATAAGATCTGACATTACATCAGTGAGCGATGATCACGCAGTCTCACATATTTGATTTTCTGTTAGAGCTGTTTGCTTAAATCTTAGCAATCTGTACATTTAATCTTAGTGTATCGAATGAGACTTTAGGTTTAGCTGTTTGCAATCGATTTAAATTTTCCAGGATAAGTAGTAGTATATTAATGGAATTTCAATATCACAGAGGGCAACTAATCAGCTCCCTTAGAACTGTTTTTGTATACACGTTTGATAAGCCATCGGAAATTTTATAATGGGAGTATGACCAAATTTATTCGCCCTTGAATTATTATCCATTCACTGATGTCTGTAATCGGTTCATTTCCATATATATATATATATATATATATATATATATATATATATATATATATATATATTTATAATTTCACTCTACACCAATATGACTCATGTATATTTTCAAAAATAGGGGCATTTTTTAATATTTCTTTCTACATCAGACAAAACACATTTTGGTTCCACAAGTCACTTAATTTGCAATAATTCTTCTTGATATATATCTGATTGTACCACATTAGTTACTTAAATGAAGGAAAAAAGAAGCAAATACAGTGGTACCTCGGTTTTCGTTGACTTCGGTTATCGTCGGTTTCGGTTTTCGTCGATTTTTTCCGTGAAAAATTTTCTCGGATTTCGTCGGCGTACCGCGACCTACGCGCTGCGCAGTGTTGCGTTGTTTCTCGTTGTGTGAGCATCTAGCCCGCCCGTCTACCCAAACAATTCCATTGCTTTCCTGTGTTAGTGTTTTTGTGCTTTTTTAATTGATTGCGAGTGCTAATACATACTACAATTACATGTAAGTGATTACTGCGTATACAGTATTCGGTGTAATGTGTTTATTTTGTGTTTGTCATACATATGTATTCATTGGGATTCCGAAATCTAACGGTAGTTCACGCCGGCGTGACATTTGAAAAGAACCAATTAAAAACGTTTATTTTAAAATATTTGCAAAGTGATTGGTTCTTTTCAGTTGTCACGCCGGCGTTAACTAACGTTAGATTTCGGAATCACATTGATTATGTATAATGTATTAACGTACATTTTGAAACAAAATGTACGTAACGCACATAAGATAAAATCACATGTTCTCAAATCTCATTGTCCCTGTTAATTGTTTCCCTTGCTAATAAGTTAACACTTTCCTTTTAGCTTTATAATGGGTCCAAAGAATGTTTCCAGAGCCAGCAGCCC
Organism: Dolomedes plantarius; assembly: GCA_907164885.2. Lineage (NCBI taxonomy): Eukaryota > Metazoa > Arthropoda > Arachnida > Araneae > Dolomedidae > Dolomedes > Dolomedes plantarius. The sequence goes on along the minus strand of OU015502.1, from coordinate 68,803,972 downwards.
TTCGAAGAAGCAGGCCAGGAACAAGATCGAGTTGAAGAAGGAAATCATTGAAAAATACGAGAGTGGCATTAAGATTGCTGAAATCGGCCGCATGTACGGGAAGTCGCCATCCACGATAAGTTCCATTGTGGTGAAAAAGGAAGCAATAAAGGAGGCTAATGTAGCGAAAGGTGTGAATGTGCTAACGAAACAGAGATAGCAAACAATTGAAGATGTCGAACAGTTATTATTAATTTGGATCAACCAAAAACAGTTAAATGGTGATTCTGTTTCGGAGGCCATCATATGTGAAAAGGCGAGACTCTTGCATGCCGCTCTCATTAAGGAAATGCCTGGGACTAGTGGAACTAGTGTACTTAGTGATTTTAAGGCCAGTAGAGGCTGGTCCGAAAAATTCTAGAGGCGCACCGGCATACACAGTGTTACTAGGCACGTCGAAGGTGCGAGTTCGGACAAGTCTGGGGCCGAAAAATTCGTGTTCGAATTCAAAGATTACGTAGAGGCTGAAGGATTCATCCCAGAACAAGTCTTCAACTGTGATGAAACTGGCCTCTTTTGGAAGAAGATGCCAAAGAGAACATTCATTACACAGGAGGAAAAGGCACTGCCAGGACATAAGCCTATGAAAGATAGGCTAACCCTTTCGTTGTGTGGTAATGCTAGTGGTGAGTGTAAAGTGAAGCCCTTACTGGTGCACCATTCAGAAACTCCTAGAGTGTTTAGCATAAATAATGTGATTAAAAGTAAATTGTGTGTGACGTGGAGGGCAAACAAGAAAGAATGGGTCACGAGGCCAATTTTCATTGAGTGGATGAATGAAGTGTTTGAACGAGTGTGAAAAAATACCTCCAGGAAAATCAGTTGCCCCTTAAGTGCGTCCTGGTAATGGACAATGCTCCTGCGCATTCTCCAAGTTTGGAAGACACATTATTGGAAGAGTTCAGATTTATCATTGTGAAGTTCTTGCCCCCTAATACCACACCACTCATCCAGCCCATGGACCAGAATGTCATTTCTAATTTCAAGAAATTGTACATAAAAGCAATGTTTCAAAAGTGCTTTGAGGCGACATCAGATACAGAATTGTAATTAAGAGAGTTCTGGAAAAGACATTTCAGCATTCTCACCTGTATTAGCCTCATACATAAGGCTTAGCAAGGTGTGACATCCAGAACGATGAACTCTGCCTGGAAGAAATTATGGCCAGGATGTATGCATGAGAGAGATTTTGAAGGGGTTGAGCCTTCCACTGATGACCCTACATATGTGGTGCAGTCAGTTGTTGATTTTGGGAAGTCCATGGGTTTTGAGACGAGTGGTGAGGATGTGGAAGAGTTGGTGGAGGACCACATTGAAGAACTTACCACTGAAGAACTGCAAGACCTTGACCTAGAAGTGCAACAGACAGCAGATGAAGAAATTGCTTCAGATGAGGAGGAAAAGACAGGGAAGAATGTGCCTTCTTCAGAGATTAAGGACATCATGTGGAGTAAGGTACAGGGGTTTTTGGAGAAAAATCCTCCATACAAAGCTGTTGTAGACCGTGTCAGCAACTTGTTTATGATAATGTCTTGCCCCATTTTTGGCAAATCTTAAAGAGGCTGCAGAAACAGACCTCGTTGGACAGCTCTCTCGTGCGACAATGGGTTCACTGACTCTGAAGCTAGTCCTATTTCCAAAATACCGTGAAGGGAAGTGACCCCAGATAGTGCCTTGATACCTTAAGTCCCTAGGACGTCGATTCCCCTTCCAAACAATAATATCATCAGTCTTTTATATTCATTTTATATTAATTTCTTATTGTTTTCAGTATTAAACACGATATTTATTCTCTATAAAATGTGTTTTTGATATGTATTTTAGAGTGTCTAGAACGAATTAAATGGATTTACTTTGATTCATATGAAAATAATTGCCTCGGTTTTCGTCGTTTTCGAATTTCAACGATTGTTTTCGGACGGATTATCGACGAAAACCGAGGTACAACTGTATTAAAAAAAATGTCTGATAATTTTCATTTTACTCAAAAAATTTAAAATACTTAAAAAAGCTATGTCCCATTACGTTTTGATATTGTGGTTACTGATAAACTGAAGTTATAAAATAATTCTTAGTTTCTATGATATCTTAATTATTTCTCGCCATAAAAATATACAAATTATATTATTTAACATGTCTTAATCATATTTGAATACATAGAGAATGTTCTTTACACTTTTCAATATCATTTACAATACATTTACAATACTTGTAGTTTCAAAATTTCCATTAATAAAATCATATTAAAAATAATGCTCTTATACGGACAGTCAACCATAGAATGCTGTGTTTAATTACTTTATTGAGGTTAAATGTGCGCTATGATAATTTCAACTTTAATACTCAGAGCTCAATATTTTCTGGAATAAACAGTAACATTTTTCATATCATTTCCTAAGATAAACAAAAGATTCGGTACAAATTTTACAGAATTGAATCTTTCCGAGTTGTTAAAAATAGATGGATTTCATCTTCTTTCTATATCTGATAAATATCTACGATAGAATTGAGTTTTCTAGAGTTTTATACTTCTTAGCGATATTTTTCTGCTTTTCATTTTAGAAATTCCAAGAAATAATGACAAAAATATATACTACAATTGAAATCTTGTACAATTTTTGTCATAAATGTACGAAATCAATTTTCTCCGTCCGAAAACAATTTAGCTTTCGTCCACGATTTCTGTTTTGACTTAGAATTCTAATTGATTTCAAAACTAAAATGTATTTCTCCATTTTTTTGGAAGCTTGTTTATTGTATGTTAGATATTTTCAAACAATGGGATGTGTATGTTGTTAATGATCCCCCATAATCCCCGATAAAAATTTGATACCCGATATAAAATAATAAATATTATCTTTGTAAAAGGACCCGTGAGACAATAGACAACATAGCACTTTTAGACTTCAAACACTACCATATAAGACAACGCGTAGCTTATATATATATATATATATATATATATATATATATATATAATTTTTTTTTCGAATTTCATGAAAAGAACTGAACTGAATATAAAACCACTGCTTCTAGAAAAAATGCAAATCTTGTACGTCAAATACGTAAGCGTACACGTGCGTGTAATCGGAGCCAGTAAAGAAACAGGCTTTATAAACGCGCGTAAGTTACTACGCATTTCGTTCGCTAGCACATCTCGGCGAATTTCTTGGAGTTATTTTGCAGTAATCGGTTAATTTCAAATAGTAACAGTAAAAATGAGTAACCACCAACGTTTAGATGCTGAAATGAGGTGGCGAATTGTGGGGAGGCTAGAAGCAGGCCAATCTCAAGTCCAAATTTGTAGAGAGTTCAATTTAACACCCAGCGTCGTGTGTAACTTATGGAAACAGTTCCAGGATACCGGATCCATCGAGAGAAATCATAGACAAGGCAGTCCAAGAGACACGACGGCCAGAGAAGATCGCCATTTATCGATTATAGAGAGGCGTAACAGGAGTGCTACAGCTTCTCAGCTCTCTCGTGACTTCTATGCAGCCACAGGAACCCGTGTATCAAGGGTGACTGTTTCCAAAAGACTCATGACAGAGGGTTGTTTGCAAGAAGACCTGCTGTTTACGTCCCGATCACTTCTACGAACAGGAGAATCCGTTTATCATGGTGCAGAGAGCATAGAAATTGGAGTATGGATCAATGGGCGACCATTTTCTTCAGTGATGAGTCCCGGTTCAGCCTAAACACCGATTCTCGCCGTACGTTCATATGGAGAGAACCAGGGACCCTCTACCTACCCTCCAATGTCCGCGAGATCGACCATTATGGCGGAGGAGATTTAATGGTCTGGGCAGGCATCATGTTGGATGGCCGCACACCTCTCCATGTCTTTGAAAGAGGCACTGTGACTGGTGTGAGGTATAGGGATGAGGTCTTGGAGCCCTATGTTCGCCTTTTCAGGGGTGCAGTTGGTCCTGAGTTCATTTTAATGGACGATAACGCGAGGCCACATGGAGCTCTTCTGATCGACGAATTTTTAGAGAGTGAGGATATTCGCCGGATGGATTGGCCAGAAAGATCTCCAGACCTTAACCCTCTAGAGAATGTCTGGGACGCTCTGGTGAGGACATTTGAAACTCGCAATCCCCTCCGAGAACTATCAAGGGAATGAAAACAGCGTTGCTGAACGAGTGGGACCAATTTCCACAGGAAATGATAAACTGCCTTATTTCAAGTATGAAATCACGCTGCGAGAACTGTATATCTGTAAAAGGGGACCATACTCCCTATTAACCCATCTATTAACCCATTTTTTTTGTTTATTCTTCAACCTCCGTTTCATACCTTCCATTTCCACCGAGTGTTACGCACGATCATCCGTGTATATTACAATTATTGAACGGTTATTTGCTTTGTATTGTATCAATTTATATACATATCAAATTTCATTAAAATCGGTACAGTAGTTCTAGAGATAATCGACCAAGTCTGCAAATTCTCTTAATTTCTTACACTAGTGTATATAAATATATATATATATATATATATATATATATATATATATATATATATATATATATATATATATATATATATATATATTATATATATATATATATATAAATATATATATATATATATATATATATATATATATATAAAAATATATATATATATATTATATATATATATATATATATATATAAATATATATATATATAAATATATATATATATATATATATATATATATATATATATATATATATATATATATATATATATATATATATATATATATATATATATATATATATATATATATATATATATGCATGTGTGTGTGTCTGTGCATACAAACAAATTGTTTTCATTAAAAAAATAACATTTATTTCTTACTCGTTAAGAGACTTCCATTAGCAGATAATATACTATTTTTCTCTTCCCTTCATCTTTATTTGTAAAGTTTTTTATTTCTCATTTTTGCAATTCCTAATTAATGTTTATGTAAGCAAATGTCCTTAAGAAACATCCTTACACTATCTTAGAATATATTTATATTTTCTTTCTTTGAATGCATGGACGTGAAATTTTCCCCACTCATTAAAAATATGAGTGTAAAAGAATTCATTATGAAATCTTAATTTATTTAATGACCTGTTTCCACCTTTAAATGTATTAAACTCCGTAATATTTCAGTCACAATTGCGTTAAACAAAAGATGTTTTTCAGACAGTTCTACAGTTTTTCTACAGTTTAGACAGTGTAGACAGTTCTACAGTTAAACCCTCATTTGCAGCTCGGACAACAACATTATATAATTGTTGACCAAGCATGAACATTATGCAGTGGTCCATTATGCAGTGGCCCATATTTGTTTCTAGAAGTTCTCAAACGGTAATCATTCCTCAACGATGCAACGAAAATTTGGTTTTAGGCCAACGATATGTGTTACTTGGGACACTACGAGAGCAATTATTGACAAAATATGTGACATGTTGATTAAGGATAGCAGATCGAAATTTCATGAGATTTCTAAAGCTGTTCGCATATACGTAGTATATATAGATTACAATAACAATCATAAGCAAATTTACAATGGGTACAATGTGGTATTATAGATCGGAAGAAAACAATTAAAGGAAGAATTATTTTTCGGAAATTAAATATTTCAAACAGAACAGAAATTATTGTTAGTATTATGCATACTTTTACTTCATTGCAGTATATCTTTGAAGAGAACAAAATTTTAAATCAACATTTTGGAAATTTTGCCATAAAAACATGTTATTATTTTGGTTTTCATAGCTATATGTTATGTCAGTGAAAACACTGAAAATATGTTCCCATTTTGCAGTCTTTAGACAATCGATTTTTCTCATTTTAATTATGCTTTATTGTTTTTGTTTTTTATTGTTATTTGTTATAACAGTCAGTGTGCTACAAATGCAGAATGTCAAATAATAGAAGTTTTACGCTTTTCCTTTGCAAGGATATTTTATTTTTACGATACTATATTGTTTGTAGAAATGTGTATCTTACTTTCCTTTGAACTCCAGAATTTCTTAGAAGACATGCTCTTTTGCAGTTGCAATATAAAGCAACATTTTTCATTTTGTTCAGGTGGGAAAGAAAACAAGAATGTTTGAAACAAATATTAGTCAAATTATGCCTTTTTGTTGTTTAAAAATATATACTTCCTATTCTGTTCTTTAGAACATATTCATATCTATTCCTAGAGGAATGAAAAGCTTCCTGAGAGACATGCGAATATTATTTCGAAGTAGATATTTTAAAATGTAGTCATAATTAGTTTAAAATATCAGAATATTATAAAAGCATTACGCCATTTTGTACTGAAGGGGCTCTGATCGATTTAAAATTTAAATTCTTTGTTTTTCATTAATATCTTCTCTTATTATCATTTCAGCTAAATAGTATATTTTCGCATAAATTAATTATCGAAGTAATTTCCCAAAGCAACGCCATATCTGTGAGAATAATCACTGTAGCGTACTCGACAAGCAAATAATTGTTTCTGCCTATTTCCATCGTCCTCCCTCGAGACAAAATGAAAATGCTAATGTGATTATTCTTCATATTTTATTTATTTTTTCCTTCTCAAATGCGCAATATCTAAACCCATTTTACAATCTCCTATTTGAAAATTTAAAATTACTCAGAAAACATGCATTTGATATCAGTTATTAAGCGTATCTCTGTTTTTAATTATGAACTCGAAAGAGATAAAAATTTATATGATATAGCATAGCTTTTGAAAATGAAATGTGCTTTTTAAAAAATATTAATTATGTTACGCTAATTGTAAATTTAAAAGTTTTAACTTCTTAACTTTAATTTTTCATTTTGCATGAATAGAAATAAATATTCCTTGTACGTTATCTTTAATTTCTCATTAGAAAAATCCTAAACGGAATTTTTTGAAAATAAATGGGTTCATATATACTAAACTATATGCGATATAACTTTTCTTTAAAATACGAGCTTTATTTCTTCTTTCAGTATGTTGATACAGTCGCTAATTGCAACACTAATAGAGATATAGCCTTTAAATATCAGAGAAAATCTGAATGGAATAAAGGTGACCAAGACTTAGCATAAAACGTTAAACACAAATTAATAACTTAATAAGTAAAATTAAGTCATTGTTATTAACTTTTCCTGTTGATTTTATTTCAACTGATGAATGTATATAATTTCTAAAATTATTTTAGTCAGAAATGATTTGCTTTTCCTTTTAGGTTTATTGCAAGTAATATGAAAGGAAGATCGGCACTGAGCAAAACTTACTGTAAAAAAATAATTAAATAAAAGTAAATTTATATACAAATATATATATATATAATCAGAACTTGTTTAAAACAAGTCATTCAAGACTGAGAGGTAATGAAGCCCATATTGGTGAAAGAAATTCGAATGCATCAAGTAATATTTTTAACGCAAGTAAAATGAATATTTATGAATAATTAGTGGAAATAAACGAAGAAGTTTTCAATGATAAAAATAGATGCACAGTTTATAATTAATTTTCATTTGTATTTTTAAGAATAAAGAAATTAACAGTATTGTTAATTTTTTCAATTATTCAGTTGACTTTTGTCACTAAATATTATCTCCAGTTTAAAAAAGGAATGTTTGAAAAAATATTAATTAAAGTTTAAAACAAGGAATGATTTTCTAATTCATTGATGCAAGAAAAAAAATTTCTGGTTTCAATATTATTTAATAAAGAAATTATCATATGAAAGGAAAGATTTCAAAGGCGACAAATTAATTTATATTTTTTAAATTCACAGGGCAACTTAGGATAGTAACATTCGTTATTATCGTAAAAGATTGCTTATACCATTATACGTTATCTCATGTAAACTTATGAAATAGTTATCAGTTTTAATATCAAATGTAAGTAATTAAGAGTAGATATGACTCTGAAAATTATTCTTTCATGTGTTTAGTATCTAAATAGTATGTTTTTTTGATTTCTTTGAGAATCAAGAGATTTAAGTAATTACTAAAATACTTTCTTCTAAAATCTGAAAACATTACACGTTTGTAACTTATTTATTAACAGGCGAATTTTAAGTTCAGATGAAGAATTAATATTTTCCATTTTTCTATTTTAAATATTTAAATTTTATATTTTTGCATTTTAATTAGATAGATGGCACGGCAGTTCCTTTAATTTAAATGCGTTGTTGATAAAATTTCTGGTTAAATAGTTGGTTCATCATTTCCAGAGTCACTTTTGATCTATTTGAGATTTTGATAAGTTAAATTGAAATTTTCTGTTTTTGTGTTTATTACTGTGTTTTGATTTCGATTTATCCATGCTTATGATTTTCTGTTTTCAGTGTGGGGATCTCGGGCTTTGGGATGGTTTTCAAGCTTGGCCTCCCTCCTATCAGAATGATACCCTTCGAGGAGATCGACTTGGTCAGGCCCCCTGATGAAGAGACTGGTAGATCACTTCTTTGAATTTTCGTTTTTTAAGGGTTTTTCTTTTTTATACTCTTGGTTTCAATTACGTTTGCAACTATTAGCACATAAATTGATATTTGTTTTACGTACAGTTTTAACCCTTTCATATGCTAGAAAGTGCTGTTTAGTAAGGTCCTTTTGAATACCAGAAGTATTTACAGAATGTACATACAGGGTGATAATTTTTTTCAAACTAACGCTACTCAGAGCCATTTCTAGCGCTATCTATCAACCGGGATTCAACAAAAATTGATAGAGGGACTATGGACGATGAAAAAAAAGTTCCAAAAGTTGCCGATAGGGGAAGATATGGCGCTGTTGTTGTCAGCGCAACCGAGAATTTGCACAAAACACAAGTAAAACATCAGAATGCAAATTCACGACTACGTAATCGACAACAGCGCCAAGATTTCGGGTAATAAAGATAAGGGGTGAATATCGAAACAGTTGTAATAGGCAGACAAATGAATAACAAAAAAAATGCACTGCAACACGCGTAATGCAGCAAATTCACTTCTCCCTCCTTCAATGTACCACCATCCTGGTAGATGAAACATTGCATCCTGAACACTACGTTCTCAACGGCCAAGTATAACATGTCACTAGGAATGTTCATCACAGTCCGAGATATGTTGTCCTTTAGGGCTGCCAAGTTAGAGCTCCATCAAGATACACCTTGGACTCTAAATAACCCTGCAGAAAGAAATCACATGGGTTAGGTCAGGGGAACGAGGTGGCCATGCAAGTAGAAAAAAACGACTGATGACCCTTTCTTCTGTAAAGAGATGGTGCAATAGATTCCTCAGCGATCTTTATAGCTCAAAATACTGGCGCTCCTGTCCACTACGTAGTCATGAATTGGCATTTTGATATTTAACTTGCGTTTTATGCAAATTCTCTCGGTGCACCGAAAACAACAGCTCCATATCTACCCCTATCGGCGACTTTTTAAACTATTTTTTTTTTCAGGGACACACTTTCCCATATCGTCCTTAGTTCCTCTATCAATTTCAGGGGAATTCCGTCTGCTAGATCGCGCTACAGTTGATTGAGTAGTGCCAGCTTAATAAAAATCACCCTTTATTTTAAAGCAACTTTTTTTAAACTTTGATGAAAAAGATAGTAAAAGAGAATTCCCATTAAGATTCGTTTACTTCAAATATGAAGAGCAAAAAACATTTCAAATGTTTTTGTAAATAATATATTTGGGGCAACCTTTTATTTACGCTTGGGTATTCACGTAAAAAATTCCGAATAATGTATAATTTCTGATGTAATGTATGAAATGTGTTATCAATCAGTCTATTAAACTAGAAATTTGTCATTCGTATATTTATTCTATTTTTAAAGATTATTAAACAACTTCAGTGTAAAAACTTTGTGAATAGTTTTACTTTACATAAGAAAAACTATTTAAAGAAAAATTAAAAATTAGTAATGTAATTTGTTATTATTAACACAAAAAAATAACTTAATAAATATGGAGCTAACATTATAATTATATGTATAGACATTTTTTATTCATATGTCTCTTTAATACAAGTAATACATACATATATATGTATATATATATATATAAGTATATATATACATATATATATATATACATACATATATATATATATATATATATACATACATACATATATATGTATATTTATATATATATATATATATATATATATATATATATATATATATATATATATATATATATATATATATATACATATATATATATATATATATATATATATATATATATATATATATATATATATATATATATATATATATGCGTTACAAGTGATATTCTCGTTCGATGATGAGGATCAACAGACACGGTTACCCCTTAGACGTCTGCCTGATGCAATGGAACATGGAGTTTACGTTAGTTATTTCAACACAATCGCACATACATGCAAAGTTGAAAATATTAATGAACTTTGTCAAATAAACCTTAACTAATTATTTTTAACTAATAATTTATAAGTATAACGTTAAAAAGTTAGGAAATTATTTTATGTCTAAAAATATATGCAATTTTATTTCTGAAATAAGAACTTCTAAATTCAGTTTGTTAATATTTTTTTCAATATTATGTTAATATTTATTGACTTTAGATCAAAATATTGAATGTCTTAAATTTATTTAATGAATTTGTTTATAAAAGTATGTTACTATCAGTATTATATTAGTATTTATTTATTTCTATTACTTTTGTTTAATAACATAGCTATTAAATAAATTTTTTGTATAAAACGTATTACAAATTAATATTTTCCTGTAATACAGTACATTTTGTTACAATATAAGAGCAATATAAATCTGTAAATTAAAAACTTCTTATTACTTTAATGACAAACCTATCATGATAGTTGATTTTAATAAGCACAATTTTTAATGCTTTGCCATCATTTTTTTAAATTCATATGAGTTCATTAACAATAATTTTTTTTAATTAATGTTTGGTAACAACTGTTGAAGTCCTGAAAATTAACAATTTCAAAGCTAGTATCGAACCTTTTCCCATATAAAAGCAAAAAAACTTTTTTATATATTATTTAATGGATTTATTAATTAAATAACATATGTGCTATATGTATGTTTATTTATTCATTTGTTTTTTCAGTAGCTGGTGAAGCCCCATAAAGACTAAAACTTTACATTAAAATCTGGTTGTCGATCATAAACGAACTAGAAAAAGATGAGTTAATGTGAACAAAATAGTCTTTTCTTCAGTCCGGTAAGTTTCATTATATGATACTGTGTCTGAAAAAAATGTGTTTCTTGTTTAATTTTCCATGTTTTATTTAATGTGGGATTTTTATGGGGAAAGACTATTTATTAAACATAAAGTTCTGCAATTCAATTTGATAACACGTATACGCCTATCTTTTAATAATTTATGTGTTAAAGATAAGTTTTACTATAAAGACACACAAAAGCGTCTTCTGTTGTTACTATGTTATTACTGTTGTGAAGATATTTGTCTTCTGCCATGTAGGATAATCATTAATCTTTCAGACGTCCCCCTCTGGTGGGTGGAGGTTTTGGGGGAGGGCTACTAGCTTGGCTGGGCCAGCACTTCTGATCATTATGTCCCAGTCACTAGAGGTATGGGTGTTGGCCCACCTTATCTGGGCAGGCTTGTTTTGTTGGCGGTTTTCGGAAGGCACACGTTTTATGACAACCCCCTACTTGAGAAGGGCTGACACAGCCGAAAGAAAGGTGAATAGATATGAGTTGTTAGTTTGAGATGTCCACCTTTTGACGGGCTAGAGAAGTCAGTTCGCTGTACGTGGATATTCTATTAAAGATTTGAAAACGAATTCCACGTGGTATTTTGTGCTCCCGGAGTCCTGTTTGTACTGCAGAGCGGGTTTCTCTGCCTGCCAAACACAGCACAAGGCAAAACGCTGAACAGGAGGAATGTCCTCGTAACAATAGTTCAAGTAAAAAGGAAGAAGATAAAAGGTTTAAATTCAGAAATCTAGCCTTTATATGTGGTAATACTTTAAATACATGAAGTGATAAGTCCTTGAAGCTCACTTGATGTTTCAATTGAGAAGGTTAAACCTATTACGTGAATTCTTCCAAATGATAACTTTTACACTGGTACACATCTCATGATGAATGTGTTTTCAGTACTACTTTATATTCAAAAAATGACTGATATCCACGCATATTTAAAACTTACCTCACCCCTCAGAACTTCAGTGAATGCAATAAAATCCTTCACATGCGATGGCCGAATAGAACGCAATCGTAGTACAGAATATTTTTCAGACGTACAATTCGGAAAACATGTGCCTAGAAACATGTCCGAACCTAATGAAGCACGTAAAAAAATTATGGCACATTTTGTTCGTGATTATATTTCTGTGTTTGATGTGCAAAGGGAAGTCCAAAATGGGCTAAAATGTGTTATGAAACCGGGCATGTTTGAAAAATTGAGGGATACTGCAGGGTGTAGAAAGCTAAGTCCAATTTCACCTCCAAATATATTTATTCATAAGGAAAAATTTGAGATATGTGAAATAAAACACAAACATGTTAATGTTAAATGGGTTATGTCCCAATCTAGGACTTAACACTCTTTACTCAACAAAAATAAAATTGGAAAAATTTACTTAAAAAAAATAATAATTTAACTTAAAAAACTGACTTTACTATACTAGTTTTTTTTTAATCCCTCTTTTTTCAAAACAACGATTTTGGCCTTCACCCTCTTTACACAGTAAATGCAGATTTTATAGACAATATAGATAAGAATCAATAATGGTACTTCTTACATTCTTCTTATTTTTGAACCAATCATATAGGAAGAAAATCTGCAAAAGATACCTTAATATTCTACAATACTATGTAGCCTCCCCCCCCCAAAAAAAAATGCATAAAATAGTTATTTGATAAAAAATTTACGGCCCTTTTTAACATATCGCACAATGATGGATTTATTTAAACCTATTATGTGAATTCTTCCAAATGATAGCTTTTACACTGGTACACATCTCATGATGTATGTGTTTTCAGTACTACTTTATATTCAAAAATGACTGATATCCACGCATATTTAAAACTTACCTCACCCCTAAGAACTTCAGTAAATGCAATAAAATCCTTCACATGCGATGGCCGAATAGAACGCAATCGTGGTGCAGAATATTTGTCAGCCGTTCATTTCGCAAAAGAGAAACGATCCGAAAATAAAAGTATAAAAAAATTAAATTGTCTGGCAATTTAAAATATGTATGACATACACACGAACGAAAGCTGAAAATGTTGTTTTTTAAAAGGTAAAATATGCCCCGCTATATAATGTAAAGTTTACAGTGACAATTTGCATATTTCTATACGATATAAAAGAGTAGTTTTATATCATTTCTGTTTTCAAAGCTAAGTGGCATTAATTCAACATTTATGAGACATATTCTTTTATTATCACAAAATGTGATACGAAATTCAGTAAATTAATATCAGGAATTCCTTGCGAACTATCAAATATTTGCAGATCGATATTTACTGAGAGCTGGAAATATTTTCTGTTGTTAAAGGTATTGTGTAAGTATTTGACTAGGAATATAAGCTTCCTTAATCAAATATTTCTCTGGATATGATATCTAGAGTAAAATGATACATGACCTTAAAAATCCAATTTAGTTCCTGATTAAATATCACTTGATATCCTGATGAGTCATTATTGTTTGTTCTTTAAACAATTCTCTGTAGATTTCTGAACACAAAGCTATCATGATACCCATCGTAATTTCTTTTTAGTCTTTCTCTCCTAATTTCTTCAATGCAATATCTCTACCTCAGATCTAGAAATTCATCTCTTAAAAAAACTTTTAACATTGAGCATTTTTCTCTCAACATCAGCTTTCTTTAGTTTAATGTATAGTTCGACAAAATTTTTGTTTTATAATTATTTAAACAATTAAAATATTTCAATGGGTTTACTTTATATATATAAAAAAATTGCAAATTGAATAACATAGAATTAATTTCCTTCCTAGGCTTGTTCAATTCCCATAAACTATTTTTGTGTGGTAAAATTACATATGTATATATATATATATATATATATATATATATATATATATATATATATATATATGTATATATACATACATACATACAATACTATCAATCTTATCTTTTCATGTTTTTGGTTCCCGGCTGTAGTAGCTTCTTTAGTGCTTATACTGGTTTTTCTCTTTCAACTATATATATATGAAATGACCCGAATGTTCATTTTCCGATAACAAACATATCGAGGCCGAAATTAATACGATTCTATTTCAAAGAACACATTCAGTTTTGAAAAGAAAAGATACAAGCTTTGTGCTCCAGGAATAAACAGGAAAACCAACGTAAATAAATTACAAATAAGATTCAATTATTTTGCATACGGCCGTTTCGAAGCTACAAAGGAGCTTCTTTATCAGTGCAACGAACTTAGTGGCAGCTCAAAAAGACTGTTACTTAGTATTCGGCTTTTTGAGCTGCCACTAAGTTCGTTTCACTGATGAAGAAGCTCCTTTGTAGCTTCGAAACGGCCGTATGCAAAATAATTGCATCTTATTTGTGCTTTATTTACGTTGGTTTTCCTTTTTATTCCTCGAGCACAAAAGTTGTATATTTTCTTTTCAAAGTATTGGCGTTAACGGGCCTTATTTACCTTATTTACTTTGTTTATTTCCAAATTATGTCTGACGTTAATAGGTTTTGTAAATTGCGACTCAAGAAGTTTAGATATTTGAATCATTTACATTTCCTTCTGGACTGTAAACGTTTTAAGATTATACCTGATTTTATTTCACTGGATTGTAATCTTTCTCGTTCTAATAGAGTTGATAAAGTTTTGTTTCGGTCTAGGCTAGCTCGTCATAGGATTTCGCTTATTGAACAGGAATTATACTCCTTACACATTTCTCTCGCGAATTCTGCTTCTAACTTTGAGTCTATTGAAAATACTTCTGGGTTTAGAGCCCTGCGCAGGGCCTTTTTATCGCATGGGCAAATCGGGACTTTGCCCAGGGCCCCCTGATGCTAGGGGGCCCCAAAACCCCCTTGGTGTATGCACCTAGTACTTCTAATAGTATGTATTTTTATAAATGTCCGTAAGGGGGGGGCCCCCGAATAGCATCTGCCCAGGGGCCCCCAGCGTTCATAATCGGGCCCTGGCCCTGCGTGCTTCATCCACTCATAAGTCCTCTCTGAATAGGAAGTTTGCTGATCTTCGCAGACATTCGAGCTCCCATAACTCCACCAGTTTACCAACGATAAACAGGCATTGCGTCGTTTGCAAAATAATTGCATCTTATTTGTGCTTTATTTACGTTGGTTTTCCTGATTACATTCAGTTTATTCCATCAAAACATCACCTTACAATTGCTGCGTTCAACCCTCTTCTGGTGAGCACACCGAAGTAGCTCTAAACGGGTTCCGGAAATTAGCGAGGTAGGTTAGTATTGGAAAGACGGGGTAATTCGACAAAGGACGGAAAGGCTACCATTAGGGTGGAGCGAAAAATGCAATTTTACCAAATTCTTTCTTAATAGCGAAAATAATTTGACCCAACCGTTCAAAAAGCGAATCCTAAAACATTTTAAATTTATTTTGAGTCTATCTACCGGCGCATTTGATTTGAATTTCTCCAAATCTGATCCAATTTCTCTTTGCAATATCATTTTTAACCGAGAAAGAGCGAGAAAGCAAAAATCAATTAAGTAGCCAAAGAGCGGTTTTTTTGCAATCATATATGTGTGTTCGGGTCAATGTCCTTGGGTGGTTATTACTTCTCTGCCCGTGCGCATGTGCAAGCACACGCACCTTACACACTTCTATGGTCAGAATCAGTGATTTTCAACAATTATTGTTCACAGTTCGGTCGTAACTAGAGTTTCGTTTCCTAATTGTTACAGAGTTGAATATGGATAAAACAAGAAAAGCTTCTAGTTCTGGTAATTTTGGCAACATTGAAGAGGTGAAATGTAATATGTTACCTACGTATAAGGAGGTCATGAAATTTTATAATTTTGTAAGATTTCATCTAAAGCTTAAATCGGATACTCGAAGGGAGCCAGCTGTTTTACATATTGCGGAAATTGTTGCGGTGAGAATCGAAACTATATGGCAAAAAGCTTCAATTCCAATCGTATCCCACACCCGCATTATACAGTTGATAAAACCTTACCATTCAAAATATAATAAATTGATAAAATCTTGGAAACGATTGACTGACGATAAAAAAAATTTCCATACCAGTAGCAACAAACTATTTTATATCTGTTCTTGTAAGTGCAAAGATTTTCTACAATGTAAGTGTCCAAAAGGAACAAAAGTAGCGAAAGAAAAAAAACTTTTTTGACTGATCAGAGGACTGAAAGAAAAATTATTATTGGTGGTATACACTTTTCACAAACTAAAAAATTACAAAAACGAAATGGTAGAAATAGAAAGTTAGAACCATATTATGCTTTTGTGACAAATACAGAGACACGCAAGAATACAGAACTTTCTCCACGAATCTCTGTTATATCGGACGAGTCAGAAGATACAATTGATATAGGCGATAATTTAGAACCGTGTTCTTCAAAGCTCCAAGTGCCCCGGAAAAAATCAAATCTCAGCTTGCCGTGTTTGTCAAAAACATGTGATCGATATGGCCTATCTGATAGAGCTGGTGCAGCAATCGCGCTTGCAGTTCTTCCTGACATTAAATCAGATGTCGAAATAATAGACATATCAACATTGCGCCGTGAGAGAGCAAATGAACGCACAGAAATATTAGCAAAACATCGAGTTTTCAGTGTTCCAGCTTTATTCTTTGATGGCAGAAAGGATAAAGTTTTAACGACAGTGAAAAAGAGTGTTAAAAATACCGCCAAGTGATGGTAGAATACACATTTCAGTTATCAAGGAACCAGACTCTGTTTATGTCGGCTACGCTGTCCCAAGTACTGGGACAGCTAAAAGCATAGAACTTGCTATATGTGACTTGCTTTCTTCTAAAAACATTTCAATGAGAGAAACTGTAGCGGTCGGATGTGATGGAACAGTTACAAATACAGGAAAAAAAGGTGGTGTTATACGTTTGTTAGAAAAACGCTTGAATCAGCCTTTACAATGGATCATATGCCTTTTACACACAAATGAATTGACTTTAAGACACCTGTTTTCATACTTAGATGGCGAAACTACTGGGACTACGTCCTATTCTGGTATTATTGGAAGAATACTAGAAAATCTGAAAACAACCAGGTTGTACAGTATGAAACGATAGAAAGCATGTTGCCGGATATTCAGTCGGATATCATCAGAGATCTAAGATCGGATCAACGTTATTTGTATGATATTGCATCAGCTGTAATTTGTGGCGAGTGTTCTTCCGATGAAGCAAACAGAGCTCCAGGAAAAATGTCGCATGCTCGATGGCTAACGAAAGCCAACAGGATGTTAAGGCTATCTACGAGAAAACCGTCTGAAAATCTTAAACATCTTGCCACGTTTGTTGTTAGAGTTTACGTGCCTGTTTGGTTCTAAATTAAAATGCATCCGTCATGAAAAGATGAGTATAGACATTTTTGGAAATTGGTTTCAGATTCTCGATAATTTCCACCTCAACTAAAAGAAGTAGTCGAACCTGTCATTCAGCGGAACAACTTCTTTGCACATCATGAGAATGTTCTATTATCGATGGTCTCAGTTCCTGAAAAACACGTTCGTGAACTTGCTGCTAGAAGAATCTTAAAAGCAAGACACGCGATTTATCATGGAAAGTTTCCTCGTGTTTTTGAGCTCCCTAAAATAAATCTTAATGCCAAATCTTACACAGACCTTATAGATTGCCAACAAAAGTATTTCCAACCTCCCATTCTTAGAGACGTCAAGGATGAAGATTTGCTCTCAATGGTGGAAACAAAAGGAAGTGAAAAGATACCTTTTTTAAGATTTCAATGTAATACCCAAGCCGTAGAACGTTCAGTAAAGACACTAACGGAGGTTTCTGTGCAGGTATGTGATAAAAAGTCCAGAGAAGGTCTCAAGAATTCCAAAAATGAATCAAGAAAATTTATGCCTAAATTCGACACGAAACGTGATTTTAAAGTATCTTTTGACTAGTGTTATATATGTTTTATGTTTTAAGTGAAGCTTTTTTTATTAAATTAGTAATCTTTTGTTCCTTTTGAGTCGTTTTATTCATATTAACTAATAGTTTATATAAATTTAGAACAATATCCTCGTTCAAGTTTCATCTGTATGTCATCAAAAGTGTAAATTTTCAAAGCAAATGCGTCGATAAAAGGAAAATATTAATAAAAAAAATTAATATTTTTTTGTTCCTCTATAGGTAGGTCAAACTTTTATCACTCTTAGAAATTAAAATTTGAAAAAAAAAAGTTTTCCCTATACGAGCGCTCCACCCTAGTTACCATATAGAGAGAATATTCGTATATATTTAAATATATATATATATATATATACATATATATATATATATATATATATATATATATATATATATATATATATATATATATATATATATATATATATATATATATATATATATATATATATATATATATATATATATATATATATATATATATATATATATATATTCTGGAATGATGAACTTAAATTTCAAATGTTTGGCGGGAATAGCCAAATAATTTGCAGGAGAAAAAATGTTTCAAAGGTGAAATTTTTCTAAATCGTTTCTACTGGGTCACAACGTGATTGTAATCCATTTTACACAGGTTGGTTGGTTGGTTGATTGTTTGAGAACGCTAAAGTAATTTTTTTCCTCGCTGAAAGAAGGCTAATTAGACCGGTACCTACTGCTTAAAGCCGATTCCGAACGGCTACAAACGTGTATGCCAACCCACAGACTCGAGCTAACAGACCGAATGCCAGCGCTCTAGCCATACAGCCATAGGACGGCACCCAATGTGCATAGGAAAATAACTAAAGAATTCTACTAGTTAAATTTATATTTCTCGGCGACTATAAAATTGCAAGGATCACATTCTAATAAACCGTGTAACTTGAGGAAATATAGACATTACAGGCTTAAAAAAATCAGTCCGTGAACTATTGTACGGCACATGTTATAGAACTGCATCAACATTTCTTGTGTTGGAAAGTTTGAATGAGAGCTTAGATAAATTTGCTGTTATTTACTACTATTTAGATTTTTAAACACTATATAGACCTTTGCCTACTGCTATATTGTTAATCACTTAATAATTATTGAAGCCACAGTCGTTCAATTACGCCACATTTATCGAGAGACCTTTTTTTAATCACTCATAAAGTAACAAACTAGAAGGCACCAGGAGAGGATTCAAATACTGATTGACGTACAAGTATGACAAAAATAACCGTAGCAATGCAAAACATAAAGAGTAGTCGTAATGTTCCAAAATCATTTTATTACTACATTCAAAAGAGTTATTGCGGGTTGTCCTCACTGATAACTTCAATGGAGCATTAAGGCTGTTGTGTACTAACCTCCTGAATTCGCTCAACCTCACTTTTAACCTATGGAAAAAATGTTCTTTTATATACGGCTTCATAAATTCTTATAATCAAACTAAAACGGTATTTTCAGTTATCCAGAACTTTTCTGCTTCTTGCAACAGGATTCATTTTATAAATTTCTTCCACCGAAGGAATTTATGAGCGTTTAAAACACATTAGACCAAATTTTTTTCATCGAATAATTTAGATTTTAAAATATTATTTGTATTTGAAAAAAATGCCCCAAGATGTAAATTTTTTTTTCTCTATTACGGAGTACAGTTAAAAAAAAAGTCTTTAACCCTTTCAATGGTAACAACCTCCACCGTTTGCACGGTGCAGATTTTTTTCTTGATATTTTTTAACCTAAAAGATCTTTAAAATTTTTCCAATTAAAGGTTGCAAAATATTTTTACTTCTTTAAACTGGTAACAGATGGCAGCACTAGAAATTTTTCTGCTCATTTAACTGGAATACATTGAATACAAGTGAAAAGAGAGATTAGATTTAGGCGTTTGCACTGTGCAAACGGTGCCCCTCAAAGGGTTAAATCCAAGTCGGCAATCCTTGGACATATTTTCTCCATAGGTTAACATTGAGGTGAGCGAATCCAATAGGATTAGGCACAGGAACCTTAAATAGGGAATAAGCAAGTGCAGTACGAACTTTATTCTACTTATTGCTATTAATTACCGTATATCGTCACTATTTTCTCGACGATTATGGATACCTAAATATCTTGACATCCTGGTAAGAGAAGAGTTCTAATTTTGAAAGCAATTTTAAAATACAGTGGTAATACAAGTTTTTTTTTTTAAGAAAAACGTGGAGGCAGTCGAAATTACTGCTGATATATAGGACTAAATAACAGGAAGTTGCGGTGGCGTAGGAGCACCATTTACTTTTACTAACACCCTAACTGTTATGCCCTTTTATAAAGCACTTATTTTGTCAAACAAATATGTATTCGAGTATTTTAAAAGACAATAGTAGTACAACAATACCTTGAACTATTTTGCCTTTGAATTATTATTAAAAACAAAACGAATGCATGATATTCCAAAAGGCAGTACTTAGAAGCATCTATATTTTGTTTTTCCGATACAAAATTAATGATCTTCCCTTAAAAATTAAAAAGCGAATAAATGATATGAAAAAATTTCCTCTATAACACAAAACCTAACATCCAAAATCTTTTACTTTACTCTCCTTGTCATCTTGAATAAAGCTCAAGCTATTATTTTTACGTTCCTTTTCATGTTAAAGAGGACGTCTGGGACTTTGTTATATTTTATTTTTTGCATTACTGTTTGAAATAGGTATGAAATTACTTTGCTTGCTTCTTACTAAAGATATGTTTAAAATAATTACGGAAAATATCCTTGCATATCGCATATATTATGTTTCATTTGTATTTCCTGGATAAAGTTCTCAGAAAATAATAAGTACATTTTTAGAGATAGAAATTTTACTGAAATTTATTTATATTGCACTATGCAAAAAAAAATTAGTATCTCAAATGTATATGTAATATTTAAAATATAAATAATGTGTATAGTTTAAACGATGAAAATTTATGTTAATTTCAATGGATTGTTTCAAAAATCCTTTTAAGAACTAAAGTAGATTTTAATGTACCTAATTTAAAGACAAAACAATATTAGGAGCAAAAATTTCAAGGGTGTTTCAAATTAAAGGAGTGAATCTATTAAATGACCTCATTCTATTTTAAATCGCATAGAACATTGTCAGAAGATAAAAACCTGTAACATACAAGGTGCAATTAGTAACCAATTATACAGAAAAAGATAGCATATTTCCCCTACATTTGTCAATAATTATTTACACTAATTGGCATCTTACTGTTGCTTATTAACCTGTAAGTGTATGAGCCTCATTATCATTAACATTCGTTAAGGAAATCATGCCGCTATTTCTGATAGTTTGAATAAGTTTTCTATGCCAATTAACGGTTTGCTATGAAGGATAATTGACAATAATTTACCGTTTGTACAGAAGTCATATATATAAAAGCCATAAAAGATGAAAAAGATGCAAATTCATCTTCCGAAGCTCGTAATAATCATATTAATCATATAGGCAGAAAAACAAACATATTAATCATATTGCACGTTGGATAGCATTTTAATCGTACATTTCACACAGTTGCAGAAAATACTCATATATAAAGTGTGCCCCAATAAGACCGCCGTATTTAGTTTTTCAATTAAACACATTATTTATTTGAAAAGTAAAAATATTTTATTAAAAATGACTCATTTGGGGTATTATTTTGACAAAAAGTTCCACGAAGCTTACGAACTGTTTCAGCCAATCTTTCTCCATTTGTATAAAGAGTTTTAACAACAATAATGTTTTTTTTCTGTCGTGTAGCGTTCCCTATTTACTAATCGCAAGTATGAAAATTTAAAAATTTGAAATTCTTAGAGCTATCAAATCGATAAAAAAAAGTTCAAGTAGTCTCTTCTAACGAAATTACCTCGGGTTTTTAACGTAGGATTACTCATCGCTGCTTACCTCTTTTGTATGTATATATGTGTTATGTTCATATGTATCTATATACATGTGCGTATATATATATATATATATATATATATATATATATATATATATATATATATATATATATATATATATATATATATATATATATATATATATATATATATATATATATATATATATATATATATATATATAGAGAGAGAGAGAGAGAGAGAGAGAGAGAGAGAGAGAGAGAGATATGTATGTCAAAATTTTGACGCATCATGGTAATTTTCTGTTGAACTGTTTACTGCTTATCCAAGCGATAGACTGGGTTTGTCACGCTGCCAAAATTGTGACTCGCAAGGACGAATGGACGGGCGGTTTTAGTGTCTGAATTTTTTCTTTCCGCAGGACCGTTATAGATGAACGTAATCCTACGTTAAAAATGGCGTGAAATTTAAATTCGGCGTTATGCAACGACAGTATCTTAAATTTGATCCAAAGTGCAAGAGTTTGCAATGGGTGCCGTAGTGCACTTTTGTCTAATATTTTATTCCTTACATAATCGGAACATTTGTAGTTTGCAATGAAAATCACTTTTCAAATAAATAATGTGTGTGTTAACTCAAAAATTAAATCGGGTGCTCTTATTGGTACACCATTCATGACGTGAAGGATCTCATTTTTATGTATTTGTATGAAAATGAGTCTCTTTTCAAAATATATGCTGCGCAAATCTTTATTTACAAATGTCCCGAAAATGATTCTTGAGGAAACGTTTTCGAAAACTTTTGAACCTTGGTTGTTACTCTCACGGTGAAAATGATGAATGGAAAATGTCTCCGATTTGTATTCAGCCATAAGCCAACCGTTTCAGAAACATTAACTGAAGTTGTATTTTTCGAGATCATCTGTCACAGCACGTTTTCTTATTCAGAGAGTACAGGAGAAAAAAAATTCTAGCAATGACCTGTGCATGAGTTTCGCAAATCATATGACTTTAGAGTATTTCTATCAGGAATGATGAATGTTATTTATCATTACTGTAAGAAATTTGTCTTCGTGTTCTGAAAGCTGATTTTGTTTTACAGTCAGATGCAGATGTACCCCAACCATGACTCTTCGGAATTATATTCTCTGGAAGTGTCATAAAAATACGATAGCAAATGTCTCTGCTACATCTCGAAGTTTTGTTTTCTTGTTTAACAACAACCTAGATCAACTCTTGATATTTTGTCTAGAGAGTAAATGTGATTTTTAGCACTTTTTTGTTCAAGAGAACGGACGTATCATGATAAGAAGTCTGATTCATTACAGCCGGTGATTTTAAGTACAAAGAATGTTTCTGGAACCTTTCTGCAAACACACATAAGTAAAATAGAACTATTTTGAAGCATCTTAAAACTTAGAGAACGCGTAATGGCTTCGAAATAGAGAATAAAACGTTTTATGCAATTTTTATTAACTCCAAAAGAATTTCTCCTACAAAATGGGCTTTTCATATAAATCTCAAAATTAGAGATGCGTAATTTTTGTATTTACGAAATCGATGCGAATAAATTCGAAATTTGCCGAAATGAGCGAATAAATGCACAAATTATTATTTTACTATTTTTCAACGAAAACTTAGTGATAAAGGGATTTTTAAGTTAAATTAGGTAATAACAGAAATAATTTATTAACATAATTGCTTATCGAAGACCATCCACGGTCTTTTATTGAAAGATCTCCCTCTCGAAATTTGCTTATTCCTTAATGCTAAAGACTTACGGAAGAAAATGTGGAGATTACTACAACGTTTGCTTTTAACTAAGAGTTCAAATATATATCTATATATAAAAAACAGTTCCGTAATTGACTCACTGACTCACTAACATACAACGCACAGACAAAACCGTTGGACCTAAAGGGCTAAAATTTTGCATCACGATTCTTCTTATGGTGCAGGGGTGCGCTAAGAAATATTTTTGAAAAAATTATTCTTAGATTTTTTGAAATTAAATTTTTAAGCTGTTTTTGTAACTTTTTTTAAGTTTGCATTCAAAATAATAATTTGAGGGTTGTAAAATTTATATCACGAGAAAGAACATAAAAATTTCTTTAAAATAAAATCTTTTTCGAACCTTTTCCTTGATTTTCTGATTTTTGGTGAATTTTTAAAGATTAATTTTTAGAATTCAATTTATTAAATGCTGATCACGTGATTTATTTTTCTGGTACTTTAAATAAATTTATCGTCATGTGCATAACAACTAATAGACAAAAACATATTTTTTTCTTTCTAATGCAGCAGACGATTCGATATTATCCAAAAATAATAAATATCCCTTATGATTTTTTTATAAATATATACATATATAAATTTCTTATATCAATTTTATACATTGGTCGTCGCATTTATTATAAATATATATATATATATTTGGAATTAATTGCATACATTGCCGTTGTATTTAATTTGAATGTACTCCGTAGCGAAGCGCGGGTTTTCAGCTAGTATATATATATATATATATATATATATATATATATATATATATATATATATATATATGTGTGTGTATATATATATATATATATATATGTGTGTATATATATATATATATATATATATATATATGTGTGTGTATATATATATATATATATATATATATGTGTGTGTGTGTGTATATATATATATATATATATATATATATATATATATATGTGTGTGTGTGTGAATAAATACGAAACTTTAAGTATTTTTTTTGCGAAATTTCGATATTTTTTATGAGAAGCTTACGTGCCCCTACTCATAATGAAACACCATGGATAGTTATCGCTATAGTGTTTTATGGTAGAAAATCAATTTCTTTTCCAGTCATTTTAACTTTTGTGTTTCAGTGATGATGCTTTCATGAGTGCTGATAAAGTTTATAAAAATGATGTCTGCAGTTACTCTTTAATATCGGATAAAAGCTATCAATTTAGCACTTATTTAGAAATGGTGTTGAAGACACAATTGTTATACATAATCCCAGCTCACTGTAGAAACTAAGGCAATATTTTCCTAGTGTCAATAAGCATGAATAAGTATCGGAAAAGTACAAGCACCATCGATCATTTGCAAGTGATTATTGCCTAAAATTAACAATTATAGTGAAACTTTATATGAAATTTAGAGTGGGTGAATAGCCTTTATGAATCGATTTACTAATTTTATTCATTTAATTTAAATACAAAGGTTAAAATTTTGCAGGAAATATGTAGGTTTTGACATATTTCTGAAACTAATAAGTCATTAACTGTGACTTTTAAGCAATGTATTATGACTGATTGGTTTATAGTGACATAGAAAATGCCAGTTCGTAAAAAACCGTAAGAGTTACATAATGTCCTGATGTAATACTATGAATATATATTTAAAAAATCTAGTTAAAAAAAGTCGGTATACTTTGTGGATTGTAATGAGTTCTTTCAAAATCTAAATGAGAAACAGTTGTACTATATTTCCATTAAATTGCATTAATAATTAGAGAATAATATTTTATAAAAAAGGATAAGTATAAAGTGTTTAAAAAATTTCTCTTTTCCTTTCTTAAAATTTGAGTTTCCTAAACTCTGAATTTTTTTGGTCGGTAATTCAATGCAAGAAAATCACGCAATAGAGTAATATTGCAGAAATAAACTACTCCTGATTAAAAACAAGTTGAATGAAACAAGCTTCATTAAAACTGAGTTAGGACTGTTCGAATAATCAAGTCTTTAATAGTTCGAATAATTTTTAATAGCTATCTTTTAAAGATCTTTTTTTCACATTTGCATTGTTAGGATTGTAAAGAAGGCCTTAACAGATTAAAAAAGACGCCATCTATCAATTATCCTTAAAAAGGTAAAAAAATTATGGCTATCGTGATTTGGTTAGAAACTGTTACAAAAATGTATAAAAACATAAACGATAGATTATTATGGCAACAATGGATAGATTATTATGGGTGAATTCATGTTAAAGTTTACTGTTGCCATCAATCAAATAAACAAATAATATCTTTATAGTTTAGAAATGGGAAAATCTGGTAAAAAATCGTGAATATTTAATTAATATTTTTTTCTTGGAAGACATTTGTCGAGCGACATTCGCGTTTTGTTCTTCACCGCGTTTTGCTGGCTACTTTACTGTGGGGTTACCATTTAGGTTAGACAACAGTGCTCCCTATGAGGGGAGAACATGTTAAAGAACAAACCTTATCAGGGATTTGAACCCAAACCCACTGCTAGGTAGCTCACGATGGTAACCACTAGACCAAGGGTCCGCAACCTTTTTTACTAGGATGTCATATTTCAGAAATGCGAGAGTTCGGCGAGCACCGAAGGATGAAGAGGCGGGTTGGAAGAGGGGGGGGGGGTTATATTTTAAACAGGAAAATATTAATACGGCATAATTTTTTTACATAAATTCAAATTTTATTTTAAGCAAAATAATCTTTAAACTGATAATTAATGCAATATTTGACATTGCAAATCTGCGGCCAACTCGTTGCAATGTGACACATTGGTTGAATTCCCTGTTCTTAGGCATTGGTTCAAATGAGTGTCAGTGAAGATTGATAAGTACTATGATTTTAAGTAATATTTCATATTGAAAAGCTAAGATTCACAAGCTTAGGTAGACGTGCAAAGAGTTCAATTTCAGAGCGCATTTTCTCAACAATTTGAAGCTATTTTCATTCACTAAATTCCGGAATTTTTCTCCATTATGATGTTATTTTTATTAGATGTTGTTTCTTAAATTTATAATTTATAATTCTATGTCCTCCTTATTGAAAATATCAAAATATATAGGTAGTAGCATTTTAATCGCAACAATTTTCTATCATCATTTTTAAATTTGGAAAATGTGATAAAATATCTTTATTCATATGCGATTTTCAAATCAGCAATTTATCTTTTAATGCATTTATCGTACTTATCATAGAAGGAAGAGGAGAGCGACGCTGTCAAGAGATCAGGCTCCTCAGTTTTTGATTTTTACGTTTTTACGATTTTCTATTTTTTTACTAAAATTATTCATTGCAACTACGAGCGTTTGTTGTTCAAATATCTATTTTTTTTAATTTGAACGGCGAGCAATTTAAAATTATTTCAGGGACACCCTGGTGCCCGCGGGCACTCACTCAGTTGCCGACCCCTGCAATGGACCATGTGGATGGGCTTAATGTAGAAATACAGAATTCTGAAGAAAGAAAAAAGAAAGGCTTTTTCAAAATTTTGCAGAGATTTTAATTCTGAAAATAGCATTATTAGAAGCTTTCATGGACGAACATTGAAACCGAAATTCTCTAAATAATGAGAAAAAATTGCTCCTGACACATAAATTGTCAGGTACACGTATAAATTAAAGAATCTAACGAAAGCCTGTAATAAGATCTACTTCATATTCTGTACAATATTGAAATTTTCCCGATTTGTTTGTAACTATACAATGATAAGCGATCAATTAGGTTAGAAATGACCTTTATTTGTTCTTAAAAATACATGGTGCGGCCATTAATTTCCAGGACTAATATAATAACTCCAGAAAATGTTACATGAACTATATACCCATTTAATATGTTTCGAAGTAACTCCCACCTGCCATAATGCACTTCTGTGCTCTACAGTTTAAGTTTCAGAAACAACTTTATAAGTCCTCTTTCGGAATGATTTATAATGTGGACGTTGTCATAGGGACATGACAGTAGTGTCACGGCCAGGGGCAGGAGCATTGAAAAGTTTAGGACAAAGTAAAATAATTGTTAAATGCAAGAAAGAAACATGGCAAATGACGGGCAATAAAAGAGAAGGGAAGAAAGCCAGCAATATACCGAAACGAAATTTAGAGATTGTGTTTGTAGCAAGAAATAGAAGATAAAAGTTGAAGAATGTGAGTTGCACGAATAGAAGAAAAGAAAATTTATGATGGCTATAAAACAGGCCACCCGGCTTGAAGCCGAAGCATGGGAAAAAAGTTAAATTTGAGGGAGAATTTTATAAATCGCGCCCTCGATACGCATTGGTAAAATGGGGATTGAGAAGAGGCAGTCACGGACGAATGGCGATGGCATGGTAATAATATGACCAATGGAAATTATAAGAGACGGAGTCAACATTAATAAGAAAATAATATGAAATGCG
This sequence comes from Dolomedes plantarius, assembly GCA_907164885.2. Lineage (NCBI taxonomy): Eukaryota > Metazoa > Arthropoda > Arachnida > Araneae > Dolomedidae > Dolomedes > Dolomedes plantarius. The sequence goes on along the minus strand of OU015502.1, from coordinate 68,775,785 downwards.
AAATAGTGAAGGCAGAGAGATAACCTAAGAAATCAGAGTTAGTCAGAAGTTTTCTAGATATAGAAGTGTTGTCAAGGCACATATACCTATGAGGAGGGTGAGTTAGAAGTTTGGAGATAGAAGTTGCCGAGCGCCCAGTATCCCGTGCCGAGGGTCTGCAAGGAGTGATGGAGTTAGAGAACCGACGAGGAGTGTAGAGTGTCTTCCATAACTGACGGAGCCTTATACCAGACAAGAAAGTGCCCTAGTTCCGTGCGATGATAGATACAACGAAGTTCGACATTACGAGTGCCAGCTGCCCATAGTGATTCAACAGTCATCTTCCGAGGTACCGACTTTGCGTTTCCTTTTTATATTGCTATCATTGCTTCTCAGTGTGTAGCCATAATAATTAATATAGAGCGCGATGAGTATATTGTTTGAATATAAGATGTTAAGGAGATGACCGATAATTCATAAAAACAATTTAATATGATGTTATGCTTATATATATGAATTAATTTAGTAGTAATGAAGTTAACAGTACAGGATTGTAATGATAACTGAATGAATTAAATATAGGTGTTGTAGTGAATTAATTTAGTAGGAATGAAGTTGTGAATAATGTGTAAATGCCGGAGGAAATAATTAGTAACTTGTAGCGTATCATTTATGTGTTAATAATCAATAAATTAATTTGTCAGTATGAACCAGAGTTGTTTCCATTATTTGGGAATCACAATCAATCAATGTACTAACCACAATCTTTAAGCAATGAATTTAAAATCATAATCAACATTAGTAAGTATAATTAATATTCTAATAAACCAAAACATTATAAATAACTTTCACTGCTACAGACGTCACGTTTTCTTGATGGCTTCGACATCCTCAAATCGTATTCCCTTCAGCAAATCTTTCAGTTTTGGAAACAAGAAAAAGTCTGCTGGTGCTAAGTTTGGACAGTATGGAGGATGCTGAACCTCCACAACCTCATGCTGGGCCAATTTTTCTGAAGGAAACAAGCTTTGAGGATGTCGAAGCTATCAAGGAAACGGTGACGTCCACATTAAAAAGCATTCCGAAAGAGGGAAAGAGCTCTAAAAGTTGTTTCCGGAAGCTATACAGCCGAGAATTTCAGGTGAGCAGAAGTGCATTACAGGTGGGAGTTACTTCGAAATATATTAAATGTGTATGTAGTTCATGTAATATTTTCTGGAGTTATTAGATTAGTCCTGGAAATTAATGGCCGCACCTTGTATGTCAAGTTTTAAAGGGTTAACATGTTCATAAATTTACTATCCCCGTGCTCTGCAGTTTTAGACAGATTAAGCTAGATACTCCCCAAAATTCCAGAAATTTTAAGCACAGCACTCCCAAAATGAACACTGCTGGCCACTGTAAATGCAACACCCTGAAGGAAACATGCAAATAACATGAAATTTACAACATGCATTAGCGGAGTTGAGATATGCAAATGATTAGAATTTCAGCGCAGACGCACATCACGCGCGCCTGTGGCGCCACTTCAAAGAGCTATTTAAGGCTTGGAGATTTCGACGATTTCAAGTTCGGCAATTGTGTTTTTCTCGTGGTTTTTTCAAAAAAACGATCAATTATGCCTCGTCGAAAACAGCGATCATCTTTTGATCAAGTATCCGAGTTCGATAGAGGAAGGATAGTGGCCTACCGAGATTGTGGATTATCTTTCAGGGAAATCGGTAGTCGTGTTGGACGAAACCAAACAACTGTAATGCGGATATGTGATCGTTGGATGCAGGAGAGTACGACGGACCGGTGTGTTCGATCGCATCCACCTCAGCGCATCACTTCACGTGATGACAGGCAAATTGTGCGCATGGCAGTGACGGATCGCTCAGTCACTTCACGAACCATAGCACAGCACATGCAGTCTGTAACGCATCATCCAGTGTCTGCGCGTACCATTCGACGCCGTTTACAGCAGAGTGGTCTGTCCGCAAGACGTCCATTGCTTTGTCTATCCTTGACGCAGAACCACAGACGTCTCCGCCGCCAATGGTGCGATGACAGAAGGATGTGGACGGCAGAATGGAATGAAATTGTCTTTACTGGTGAGTCACGCTTCTGTCTGCAACACCACGATGGTCGCATTTGAGTCTGACACCGTGAAGAGAGGATGCTGAACAGCTGCGTTATGCACCTCCACACTGGTCCTGCACCGGGTATTATGGTATGGGGCGGTATTGGATATCACTCTCGCACACCTCTAGTACGCATTGCCGGTACTTTAAACAGCCAGCGCTACATCTCCTAGGTGTTGGAGCCAGTTGTCCTTCCTTACCTTCAAGGCTTGCCCACAGCCATATTTCAACAGCATAATGCGCGACACACGTGGCACGCATTGTCCAACGGTTCTTCGTCAATCGCCAGATTGAATTGCTTCCCTGGCCGCCTCGCTCTCCGGATCTTTCGCCGATAGAAAACATGTGGTCCATGGTTGCTCTACGATTGACCCAGATTCCATCCGCAGCTGCCACAGCAGATCAACTTTGGCAACGTGTGGAAGCTGCTTGGTCCGTTGTACCCCAAGAACTCATTCAAAGTCTCTTTGAATCAATGCCGAGGCGTGTGGCAGCGGTGATCTCCAACAATGGCGGCTACTCTGGCTACTGATTTTGGCAGGAACCACACTTCGCAGAAGTCTATAAATTTAATAATTTGATACTTGGTCAACATGTTATCTATAAAATAAATTTTGTTGTGATATCTCTTGTCTTCCTTTGTGTTGCTATTTGGGTGGCCAGCAGTGTATATTGTAATATGATGCTAAACCTTCACTTATATATATTTCTTACGATTACTCTTCTTAAACATATTTAATACAACGTTATGGCATTTTTAACCGGTCATTGGTCGCACCAATTTGGGTAACGCCAGTGGTCGCGCGTGAGAGTTTTTCTCACACTTCCCTTTTCCGCTGTTTTAAGTTGTCTACTCAATAATAACACTTCAAAATTGTTTCTTTTCAAGGAATTACTTTAATATTTAGCAATCACGAACAAGGAAACTACAATTAAAATAATCATTTTACAGCTATTATTCAGGAAAATTGATAGCGAAAGTGAAATAAAAATCATACCTACTTTATGAATCAAATTTATAAAAAGCATATTATTTATACTTTATTAGAACGTCAACTGCAAGTCTTATAAATTATACGACATGGACCTGGTAAATTAAATATTATACGATAAGTATTTATTAACACAGCATTCGGGGCACACGTAAGTTGAATGTTCGGTACAAATAGGTCGCGCACAGGTAACACAACCGTTTTTTGACTTCCTATATTTTCTTCGAGGACAGATTGCACAAAATCCGGTGGTTTCAACATTTCGTTTGATTCTTGAGGAGCCTTCAACTCCTGTTATTTGGCTAATTGCACTTCGCAATGCGGGTGACAAGTTTGGAACTGAATAACGTGTCAGCAGGTGAGGTTTCGTGAGTTCCAATGCTAATTCCTTCAAGAAGGCTCGTCTAGACATCGTATTGTTTGTATTTGCAGTATATACAATTTGGCTGTTGATACCACCAATGTTCATGATCGAAAAAAATAATGTCAATGACCATTTGCGATTTATTCTCGAAACAGAGTGCTCACCTTTGAGTTTTTCGACCACGTCGACACCCCCCTTAGTGAGATTATAAAAAGTGATAATCTCTGGTTTAGAGAGGACGCCAGAATCTTCATCTATTTTGTTATCATTGTGCAAAGAGGAATAAAGAAGAACATTTTTGCCTTTCTTTGGAATAAAGACGTTTAAGTTCCAGTTGACGAAAACGCAAACATACTGCTTCGTTCGTCCCTATATTTTGTAGTCACACAGATAGGTGGAACTTTTTGTTTTTTGGTCTTTTTTATTTTTTGTTTGTTAGCGCTGTGAACAAAAAAAAATTTGCAAATAAAATTAGGTGATAAACGCACTCATATCATCGCGTTATCTATAAAAATAACACAAATGCTAGTGGTCTCTTTGTGAGAAACGCTCTCACGTGATGCAAACGCCAGTGGTCGCGCGATGAGAGAAATTCTCACACAAGTGACACCTAAGCAAATAATAGGCTGTTTGAAGGTCATACAAGCCCTGATTCTTATCGGAACTGATAACAGATTGTTGAGGAGATTCTAAAAGTCAGCTAGACAGGGGTGGTGTCCCCAGGGTCACTTTCAACTAAGGGGTACAATTTATATGACAAGCGTGAGAGAAACGCTCATAGCGCGAACAATGACGAGTTAAATCACATAAAAAATTTTTTAATAACATTTTACATAAATATGTTTAATAGAGTTATATTGATACCATTTACAGCAAGCACTCTATAGAGGAAAAAACAAGCTATATCTGTTATTTAGTCAATAAGAATTATTACCTCTTTTTAAAAAAAAATCAATGATTTCGTTACTTGTATAATTCCAGAAAAATCAAAGTATTTGTAACAATATAAATAATCTAAGTTTCTTGTTGGAGTACAACTATTAATGGTCTATGGTGGAAATTCTATTTTTATTAAATAATTCCAATCATCGAGATAACACCATTAATTTTTGTCAAATCTCCATTCAAAGACAAAATTTAAAACATTTCCTAAAGCAACGATTATACAAAACAGCATAAAGTTACCAAAAGTAAAGAATCATTCATAAATCCTTAGCCTGAAATATATATCAGTTAGGAACAATGGCGTCTTTAGTATGCAATCTAAGTTGCATCTGAAAATTAAATGCTCAAATCCATTTTTCATTCTCCTGCAGATTATTAAATTTGCTCAATTTTCCTTCACTATTCCTTTTTGGAGTGCAATTGTTAATGATCTACGGTGGAAATTATATTTTTATTATATAATTCATACCATCGAGATAATATCATTAATTTTTGTCAAATTTCTATTGAAAGACAAAATTCAAAACATTTCCTAAAGCAACAATTATATAAAACAGTATAAAGTTACCAAAAAATAAAGAATCATTCATAAATATATAGCCTGAAAGATATATCAGTTATGAACAATGACGTTATTAGTATGCAATCTAAATTGCATCTGAAAATTAAGACGCTCAAAATCATTTTTCACTCTCCTGCAGGTTATTAAATTTGCTCAGTTTTCCAAAAAAGCATCTAGTTCATAATTATTCACATAAATTTAATATACTGTACAAAATGCCGAGACGCGATATTCGACTTGCAGTTGTTGGCTACCAAAACTGAATACGTAATTGCAAACTCGCTTGTTTTGCGAAAAAAAAAAACTCACAAGAGCATTTAAGAAATAAATATAGAGGCAGAAAAATTTCAAAATCTGATAAGAATAATAAATGATCTTACATGGTTTCCAGCAATGATTAAGTTATTCTTTGCAGATAAAGATGTGTTTCAGTAAAATAAGTTATTTCGGAGCGGTTTTACGAAATAAGTTCTTTTGAAAGGAAATTTTGGAGACTGAAATGGAGTTCATTATCACTAATGGTTGCATGTTTTAAACTATTTCCCCCATTAGATATACCATAAGAAGTTTTGATCAATGCATACTTTTTTTTAAATATCGAAAGATAATATGTAAACATTTAAATTCGATTTGATGCTAACGAAAATTCGAAGTGAAAGTAAGAAATTTTGTGCATTTGTTAAACAAAATTGTTTTTTATACAATAAGAATTTTTGACCGCTGAATATTTTTTAAATATCTCTGGTTAATAAGTAAACATTTTAAATCGTTTGGATACTAACGGAAATTCGAAGTAAAAGTAAGAAATTTTTGTAAATTTTTCTAAGTGCCGGGCAATGGTCGAGTGGCTAAGGTGGTGGAATTCGGTACTAAATTCTGTGGGTTCAAGACCCACTCTCGGCATGGATGTTTGTAGCCGTTCGGAGTCGGCATTTTGAAACCTACACTGGTCGCACGGCGTCTCACAGACGCCAATAACAATTTGTCTACATTTTGCGTATTGATGGATTGCTAGGTATGCCCAGCAGATGTCAGTACCTTCGAAGTGTTTATGTATGAGTCATAGCTAACAAACAAAACTCCTGCAGTCGCTATCATTCTTTTATAGTAAATGGATATATACCAAAACACCTGATTAGCGTTTCACCAAATCTGTAAAAATTGCTAATATACATACATTTTTAAAAAATTTTTCTTTATTTTTATTTATCCTATTGTAAAAATTGCTTATATTTAAATTTTTTCCATTTGATTGTTTTTCATTTGTAAAAATTTGTTTACATAAATTCCTTTTTTTCATTTCCTTTGATTTATTTTATTGTAAAATGCTCATATAAAATTACATTTAAAAAAAATGATTGCATTTCATTTACATGCATCATGTCTTTAACTTAGGGCTGTTCATATTTTACCAATTACAAACCTCAAAATGATTAGCATCGAAATTGTTAAGGCCTGTGATTGGTTTAAAATATGTCAATACGAGTAACGTTAACGCTGGCGGATTCTATGTGAACAGACCCTTACTGTTTTAAAAATATTTATATTTACAAATGGAATAACTAAAACGTAAATAAGACAGAGTGCGCGATCATGATTGCAATTTTTAATTACGCGACGAGTGCAGGGTTAAGCAGTAGGTCTCGATCTAATTAGTCCTCGTGCAGCATAAAAACGACCGTAGGGTTCTAAATCAACCAACCATTTTATAAGTATTAAGATAAAGTACATTTCTAGTCCCCAATTTTCTATTCTTGAAATACTGCCATACTGTTTTGTTGCAAACCTGTTTTTTGTTCAGTAAGAAAAGAATTCGGTGTCTCCTTTCCTGTCACATCTATCGTAAATCTTTCGCTGAGACTAGAACATTTGCACAGGCGGAAAAAACGGAATAAATATGTTTTTATGCAAATTGCAGGTAGGTCTCACCGCTAAAAGTCAAACGCATGAAACTTGTGTTAAAAAAACAAGTTTCGGAAGACACCAGTCAATTTATTGCTAAATTACCCCACAAAAAGAATTCCCAGCAGGGTATTTGCATTTTGATTCTGCATAGCTTCTTTAGATTGGTTCAAGCCGAATTTCTCAATATTTTCGTACTTACCTCTTAAAATAATCCCTGATTTTTGTGATTTCATCATCAAAAAGATGAAATCATGTTCACACAGTGATACCGGGATTGATATACAAAACATGGAACCACCGTGCTTTAATGTGTTTTCATCACGCGTGTACTTGTACTGTTATATTTTCTGCTATCTACGTTGTTGACATTTTAGAGGATTAAGATTATGGGTGTTTCTTTCAGTGTTTACATCAAATTTAGAGGGTAAACTTCAATATTAGTTTCTGACCCTTTCTTCGCTCTTTCTTCTAGTACTAATTTAGTTCATTAACGAAATTTCGGCGATCACACCTGAATTTTAATTTCATTTATTTGGGTATTACAACCTCTCTGATATCACGATGTTTAGTTCCTATAGAGTTACTCACCAGAAACAATATGTTATCACTGTAGTGCAAGGAAGAGAGTAGCAGCCAATCAACGTTTTTTCTCAGGTTTGGAAAAAAAGAGAGAAGCATTGTCTCAAATCCTTATTCTATAACTGAAGGTCCGGCCAACTAAAATTGTTAAAAAGTCTTACATAGGAAGAAGACTCCGTTATTTAATGAAGAAATCTGAGTCATCTAGACGAGGTTGGTAAATAAGATGATAGAAAACCTTTAGCTAAAGAGTTTCCTAAGAAAGTAAGAATATATATATATATATATCTTTATTACAGGCAGAGTGAGTTTTTTTTTACACAAATAACAAGCTGTATATCATAAATGTGCTTGTTGTATATAATCAAAGTTTATAGGTATAATAGAAAATTTATTCCATAAATAAATTTTCTACGCAAGGCAATTTTTTGACATTGAATCCTAGCGTAGAAAGTTAAATTTACATTGTTTAAATTTTCAATTTTATTTAACCTAATGATAAAACTTTAATATTATTGGGGATTCAATTTCTTCAATTAAATAGTTTATAATATTTTAACAATCACTCTAAATTTGACATATACCTGTCATGTGTCAGATGCAAATGAGACGTTATATAAAATATATGCGTTTTATTATACTTTATTATAATTTTTATTAATTAAATAAATACGTTTTCTGATCTATATAAAATTCACATAATTTGTTACAAGAAAAATACCCTTTCAGAAGTAAAAATTTTCCGTAAAGTCTTATGTACAATTTTCAAACCAATTTCATAAGAAAAAATCTCGAGCGTTATGAAGTGTTATTATTTCCTAAAATACGAACATAAAGATTCACTATTTTTTGTAATTATACTTTAGGCTGTAGGGGTTACTTAGTGTCACATAATCATTTTCAGCTCGCGCCGCGTCCGTGATACCGGGGCAGCGTCAAAAGCTGGTCTGACATTTAGACTCCTCTAGAGGCCACTGCCCGAATCTGTTGCGCGTCAGTTGTGTTTGGTGGCCAGTGAATTGTTGAGACCTGCTGTCATGCTGTTGACTAAAACTTCTGAAACTTTATGGGCTGAAGCCTAACACCTTGTAGAACAAACTACCACAGGTAACTATTTTTTCTTGTTAACCCTCGAATAGTCGCGTCTATAGCTGTAACACGAACAGTCTCGTGGAGGGCATGTCACTCACTTTTATGTCGACTTTATTTCCACATGTATTTAACTTTTTTGTAACGTAATTATTTCTATAGTTTTTTGGGAGTATATACTACAAATAAAACACAATTAAATTTTAGAAAATAAATATTATTTATTACAAATCAACCATATATTTAAAATTAAAAAAATTGAGAGCATTCTGCGCAAAGATTTTTCAAACGGTCATTACGTATCCACTTTCCGCATTTCTCGCACCACATTCGCGTTGTTCTGTTTCTCTGTAATCCACAAGCGTAACAGAATCCTCTAGCACCTTCTTTTCCTCTTGAGGTACACTATTTAAATAACATTCCTTATGGGAGCAAACTTACCAAATTCTCGTCGAGATGCTCTATCCCGAATGTCTTCAAAACGAAGGCACCTGAGAAGAAATGCAAACCTGTTTTTGCTCATTGTTAGGTAGCATTATTCTAACCCATTACCTTTCGAGTTATCCCATAACTTATCGATATTTGTCCTGGAACTTTTATAAGTGCCTATCAAAAGAAGAAGTCCAAATAAGGTCCTGACTTCTATCTCGTTGGTGTTTCTGGCATCGCGATTCCTTTCAAATTTACATTTGATAGAATCAATGTAAATATTTGTGCAGTGTGCTATTATTTTATAGACGTGTTCGTCAATAAACAAATATAAAATTTTTCTGGAAACAAAAAAGTTTTGCTACGATGCCTCTTGGCCCTGTAAGATGTATTATAATGTTTTCCTGCCTTGTTCTGACATTTCTGACAAACTTTTTTTTTTATAGCATTCAAAAATGTCCTTAAAAAAGTTTGATGTAAAGAACCTATTAGAGATTGACTCTCTCTTATTAGATTTTTAATCATTAATAAATAAAAGGATCTAAAATCTAAATATTACGGAGAATAAAATAAACTAGCCGCTGCGCGACCAGTATGGTCGCTTTTAGTTTTAAATTTTCTTTTGCAAAACAACTGAAATGAAAGTAACGTATGTAAGGAATGTTATCATTACCTGTCATCATAAATATACGTTGTTAAGGGGTATTATCTATCAGGCTGATTCTAAAACATCGTGATTAAAAAATGTGAATTTCCATTCACATTTTTTCTTCAGAGCAGATTAAAGATAAGACTGAGAAACCTAACACCAATGATTTTATAAATTACATCCCTCTCTGTATGTACTATTTTTCAAAATTAAGATATCTACACAATATCCTTACATCAAATAAGAAATTATTGGGGAAAAAATTTCACTTAAAAAAATGGAATAAAAATTCAGCAAGTACTAAAATATAGCGTGGATTACATCACTCTTTGTATGTACTATTGTTCCCATTTCAGATATCTACACTTAATCATATCAAATAATAAATTGTTTGAAAAATTTCTTCACTTATAAAATGGAGTAAAAATTCAGAAAGTATTGAAAAAAAATGTAGAAAATTAACTATTACTGGCTATCGGTTGCTATGCCGGCGAAGGTTTAGCCTAACCTCGCGATCATTTATGCTCTCTCTTTCACGCCTCTCTCTCAATGAATTATTTGTTCTTTGCGTCCTTTCTTGAGACTGTTCCCAATTTTCACTTGATCTTGCAGCTCGCTTTCGAGCATTTCTCATTTCAGTGCGTAAATCCATTTTTACACGCGGTATGCGGACGGCAGCTAAGGTTTACATCTGGTAGTTGCAGCCGTTGCCATTCGGAGTGTAGAAATATCGTCGATTTGTGTGCCGCATACCTATGCGTTATACATACATAGATTCACTTTCCTTCAAAATTTACGTAGATGGTCGCGGGGGGACAGGTGTCAACCAGTGTACTTGACGGGATTTTATCTAAGAACAGTTAGAGACTAACTAAAGTGAAAAGAGAGGGGACAAGAGGGAAGGCTCATTTGAAAATAGAAGGAAAAGGGGAGACTTTCAACCTCCCGATGGCCGCCATTAGGGTGGATGAATGCAGGTGGGTGCCATATGTCAACCACGCGAGTATTGGATGGTTTATATGTTAGTTAGATTGGGGAGCAATATATCTTTTGTATAGTGATATTTCCGAGATACATGGGTACATAAATCAAATATCGAAATGTGGCGGGATTACTGTGTGATGCATTGACACAAAATAACCCACAAAGTCGACCTACCTCCTCAAGTTGCTCGATGTTGCATTTTTCCGACCTCTAAAATACCACTGGAGAGAAAGAAGCATTGGCTATCTGGAAAAAAACTACCTGAAGAAACAGACTGTGCCAAAGGACGAATTTCCACATCTTCTCAATGAACTGATGGCTGCCCTGGAGCCGGAAGCCAAGAATAATCTGCAGTTGGTATTTTGGAAAACATGAATTTTTCTACTGTATAAGAACAGTTTTGCAACGGCTTCTCAAAGCAGTCCTTGAAGTCTGGGATTGAGGACAGAATAGGTGGGCAAAATCTACCTAGAACAAGTAAACAAGAGGAGGGAAGAAGTGACAAAAGTCCTGCCACCAAGAGACGTACAAAGTTGAATGTTCCACCGGGAAAATTATCTGTTTTGCGTACATCAAAGAAACCAGTTCGAGGGAAGAGGCGACGAAATCCTCCAGAAGAAAATAGACAGAGAAAGACTTCAAAGTCCTCCCGTAAGAGACTCTTCACCCTTAGAAACGACAGACGAAGAGACGGAAGACACCAGTGAGACGTGTTTTCTTCGATAATCCGACGATAGCATGGAATTGTTAGAAGAGCAGTCAATTGACTCTGATTGTGGTCCGTTGTCGGTAGTCCCAAACAATACCAATAACGACTTATATAAAAGTTTGACTGTTGGAACTAAACGGTACCAACGATGTCAAAGCTACGGATGCTTTCAAAGGGGATGATTTTGTGGTGGTAAAATTCGAGAAATAGCTTTTTCCAGGAATAATGACTAATGTTAAACACGAAGGATACGTGGTGAGCGTTATGGAGCTATCAAAAATATGCTTTAAATGGCCAGCCCGATCGCGGGAAATTTTGTATTTATGGAATGATGTCTGTAGAGCATTGATCCCCTAGGCCAGTGAGCACCTGAGATCTCTTTGATGTCAAAGCTACAGATAAAGCTATCCAGTATTTGTAATAGGTATATATAATAGTGTATCAAGCTTTTAAAAAGCGTTTTATTGCTTAACTTTGGATCAAGTAATTTTTCCTCTTTGATTTCAAGATGAATACTCATATGTCGCAAAATAGCCCCACGCGACAGGGCAACTTTGTCACACAATTCAACGTAAATTTCTCAAAGGTAATTAAAGATCCGGGTTAGAGCAATAATTTTTTGCAATTAATTGTTCGTTTTGGGCTATTTTTAAAACTTATCAGCTGGCACAGGGAAAAACTTAAAATCCGTCACAAAACAACCCCATCTTACGGTAAGAATCTTATTCTATCTTTGTTGGTACCCGGATTTGAACTTAATCTCTAAATCGAGGGGAGGGAAATTAAAAAGTTAATTAAGTCATCCTGACCATGAAGGAAGTAATGGCTTCATTTATAGAGTCGTCAGTTATCTTTCAGTGGGCTTGAACAATTATCCGCTGTAATTAGATGTGCTGCATCGTGATGCAAATGCCAAGGACGTTTAAAAGCCTAAAACCTTGCCTTGCATCTTTCCTACCAAATTTCCATAGAAAATAGGATTTTCGACATTGATTAGTAAACTAAGTAGGATTTTGTTTAAACACCACCCAACAGTTCGAGAAATTTCTAAATTCAGCAGGTGAGGGTTGTGCACCAGTTTTAAAGTAAAATATATACTGTAATAGATATGTTTATGTTTCTTATAAAATTGTGTGGAGAAAAAATGCAAATATTAACCTGTCAGAACACACTACTAGTTTTACTGTACACTTGGTCAAAATACAACCAATTTTGGCCTTCCATAAGACATTTACGGGCTTTCACTACGCCGTTGATGCTCATTCCATGCTTCAGATACGAATGATCTAGTTCGTAAAATTGAGTGCTCCTGTTATTTTATGTCTTCCCTGTGCATACTATCTCATACAAGTTTCCTTTGATTGTCAGCATATTTCGGAGTGGCAGTATTTAAGATCCCGCGCCTCATAAGAAGTATTGTATACAGAAAATAATGATGTAAATTTACGCAAGACTGTGCCGCAGAGCAAATTTTAGATTCGATTACTTTTAGCTGATTTAAGAATGGAAGATTTATTTTTTGATCTGGGTACTGACTTTAAGGTAAGTTAGCTTTAGATTCATCCTCAGCTTTCTTACTACGATTGTCGAAGAAATGTACAAGCACCATATCATATTATTTTATTACAAAGGAACAAAAAGCACTTGGTAAGCCCTACGTCCCGCTTTTGTTAGGCTCTCCATGTTACTCAGATCTTTTAAAAACCCTTGCTAAGTATCCCTAAGGTATTCTATTCAGAAAAGAAATTAGGTTTCACAAATAGAGCAAAATAACCCAAATCATTTACAGTCTTGTCTATTTCCACAGGCCACATCATCCAGAACGGTGTGTCTTATTAGACATCTTAAATATTCCATTAGCTTCCATTTGAACAAGTCAGTTATTGTTAAACATGTAGGGTGAACGAGTGGGAGGCCCAGAAACAGTCCAAATCCCAATTTTGCAACAACATTGTTATTGTATACATTAGTCGTTTATCAGCGAGTATTGTCTATTGAGAAGATAAACTGTAAAGTAGAAGCAGTAAAGTTGATGGTTACCAGGAATTTCATACAACTGTCCTAGAGCAGAGCAGATATAAACACCAGTCATACGTAATAAGCAGCACTTTCACGTCTGCCATCAATGACTACTACAGATTCTCATGCGCACGGGTGGGGATTAGCATCATCCTTTCTCCCAAACGCTAACACATTCATTCTCACACTTGAAAATATGGAAATGAATTAACATCATACGTCTCGCTAGTTCCCCTTTGATGCGAGGCATTTCTTCCTCGAACTAAGAATATATTCCCAGAAGAAACATGCTCAGTATGCAAGACTTAATCTCAGGGTTCTATACATAATCTACTAGACTTTCTACAGCAGCTGACACAGCCTCCACGCAACCAGAGTGCTCCCACTTGGTTTTTAGTGATTGGGTGTGAAATGGCAGGATCTGCGAGATGATGCAAAGAGATCCTGGTTACCACGATATCAAAAAGTTCACTATCTATTGATCAATAATTATCTAACAATCCTCTTGCATCTATATAACTGACTGACTGACTGACTGTTTGACTGAATGACAGATAACGCACAGACCAAACCTATGGACGTAAAGAGTTGAAATTTTGCATGGCGATACTTCTTATAGTATAGGGGTGAACTATGAAAGATTTTTGAAAAATTCTTAGATTTTTTTAAAATTAAATTTTTAAGATGTTTTGTAAATTTTTTTAAAGTTTGTATTCAAAATAATAATTTGAGGGTTATAAAATTTATATCGCGAGAAAGATCATAAAAATTCTTTTAAAATGAAACCTTTTTCAAATCTTTACCTCCATTTTCTGATCTTTGGTGAATTTTTAAAGATTAATTTTTAGAATTTGATTTATCAAATGCTGATCACGTGGTTTATTTTCTTATTTTGTGATACTTTAAATTAATTTTGCGCCAAGTGCATAAAAACGAAATAAATTAATAAAAAAATATTGAAATGCAGTAAAAGATAAAATTTAACTAGTAGACTAATTGAGATGGAAGTTTTTTAAGAATTTAATTAAAATTAGTATGTTTTAAGGATATTAAACATGCAAATTAATTGCATACATTGACCGTTGTATTTAATTTATTCTACATTATTTTGTCTGTAAGAATATGCGTTACGATTTTTTTATAAATATATTTTTCTAGTTTTTTTGGCATTAATTGCATACATTGACCATTGTATTTAATTTGACTGTACTCCGTAGCGAAGCACGGATATTCAGCTGGTGTATATACACATACGTATATATCATAAGATGTTTCTGGTACATTTATACCATAATTGCTTTCATAAAGTGGAATATATTACTTGCTTTATCGAAATCGTAGCTCCAAATTAAAAAAAAAATAATGCTATAATAAAGAGATTTTTTGACGCTAGTGCTAAGTGAATTACATAGAAACCCCTAGATTACACAAGAGTTTATTCAGAGATAAAGAATGTACTCTTGAATCCTTTCCAAGCCACTAGATGGCAGTCATATTGCAGTATTTATAAAAAATACACCTTTAAAAAAGGTTGAAGTTTCTGTGAAAACACACTTGGAAACTTAAATAAACAGGATAGACAGTTTTTAAATTTTGAATTTTTCTCTACTTCATTCCTCTTTATATATATCATAGAATATGAATTCCTATTAATCTAGTGCATTGATAGTCAACCTGGTTCTTAACGCCCCCTTGTGGGCGATTCAAGCTTTCATGGTGGGCGTTGGGAATTTTTGTCCTTTGTTATCAATTTTGACCTTCTTCCATATTTCGAACATACTGCTAACATATTCGCGACTTTGACTTTTTAAAGTACGCTTTTGCAATTTACTTTTGAATCCCATCTCTAAACTTGGATTACAGGTATTAATTCCTCAGACACTCCTCACAGTGCACTCGTGGACGAGGGAGCAACGAATTAGCTACGAAGCAGTCCGTAGCTATATATGTATATATAAATAAAGTATAAATTAAAAGATAATTTTAAGTACATATATTTTGCAAACCCTCCCCTCTAAAATTTACTTCGCACATATACTGAATTGAGACATTGCGGATATGCACCAGTGGGCGGTAAAGAAACTTTGCCATCAACAAAAATATAAAAGTGGGTGGTTAGCATTAAACGGTTGACGACCCCTTATCTGGTGGATTGAATAGTAACTGCAATGTAACTTATATTCCTAAAGTTAATCAAAACTTTTTGCATTTCTCTGCTATGACAACAAAACATCCACATATAAAAAGCCATTAATTTGGACTCTTCTGGAATTTTTCAAAAGCTTTAAAATAGAAAATATTTTAAATGAATGATTCTATAAAACCCCCGAAAAGCTCATTTAGTAATGAAATTATTTTCATGAAATATGTGTGACGCATTAAGTCTGACACCATCCTATTCAAGATTAATTTTAATGGTTATAGTATCTAAAGTAAAACTCCCTTCGTGCTTCCAGGTAAAATTTAATGACCAGTAATTCTTCTTAGTGTTTTTATAAGCAGAATAATTTTTCAGTATATATGGATGAATATGATATGTTTGATATGGTAAAAATAAATCAACAATCACTAATCAGTATGCTTGCTCACGAAGTTATGAAAACTTACATAAAATTAAAAGAAAATAATATATTTTTTCGCATTAAATGTACAGTTTTCAGCAGTGGAGGAATTTTTCTTTTTACTTAAATTTCCTCACTTCCCTTTAATTTTATTATATTCGGTGAATAATTTACTATTATTCACATTTATAATACAATTATTATTATATGATTTTATAAATTCCCTTTAAATTTTCCTCGGTAGATTCTTGAAATATTATTACGATTAATTGTCTCATTCTAGTTTTATAATTGGATCTATCTATCTATTTACACACACAAGCACACACACACACACACACACACACACACACATATATATATATATATATATATATATATATATATATATATATATATGTATGTATATATATATATATATATATATATATATATATATATATATATATATATATATATATATATATATATATATGTATGTATATATATATATATATATATATATATATATATATATATATATATATATATATATATATATATATATGTATGTATATATATATATATATATATATATATATATATATATATATATATATATATATATATATATATATATATATATATATATATATATATATATATATATATATATATATATATATCTGTGACTTGGTACAAGAAGTGCCTTAAGTCAGTTTACTCCAAGATGACTTTCTTTGCTTTTTCCTCTTTAAAAAAATATTATTTTCGATGTAAGTAGCACCCAAGTCTGTACAATGGTTTAGAAAACACTTTTAAAGCATCGGACAGATTTAGGTACTTCTTAGATTGGTACTTCTTACATTGAAAATAATATTTTTTAAAAGAGACATTAGCAAATAAAGCCATCTTGGGAAAAACTGACTTAGACATTTCTTGTACCAAGCCACAGATATATATATATATATATATATATATATATATATATATATATATATATATATATATATATATATAAAACCTTCTGTTCGTTTCTAAAATATTATACCATGACATGTTTTTATGCTTGTGTGTGTGAGCATGCTTGTGTGTAATAGATAAAGGTTGAAAGAAATTACGAAGAGCATACGTTAATTTATAGCACTTGTTTGATTTACCAAAGACAGGGAAATCATAAACTAAGAAAACATGAATTATTTAAAAAAAGCATGAGTATGTTTCTTTGAGCCAGAGCTGTAAATTCTAAAACAAATTTACATTTATAGTTTCTACGGTATTAATGGTTCAGAATATATACAGCAATTCGCAGAAAAATTTTATATTGAAAAAATAAAGTCTCTATACATTTAGTCTATTCTATTAACATTAGCAGATGCAAAATTTAAACCAAAAATTCTGATATTTCAAGTACACAAATACTTACCTGAATTGATAATTATTACGAAAATGATAGATACTTCTGATCGAGCGATTCAAAATTTGTAGCTGAAATAAAATAGAAATACCCTTATGTGTGACATGCAAAAAGAAAATAAAGTTTTCGAGTTTTCTTGGGAAATTCCGTGTTTCCATTCGGTTTCTACTTAACAACTTTCAAAAGGATGAAATGAGGTGCAGCATCTCGAATATTTTTGAGCTGGAATCTAGAACTGCATTATTGCGAAGCATTTTCAGAATGCTGCATTTTGAAATACGCGAATTTATTTCGTTTCATCTTTTCTATTTTTACTTCTGGGAAAGCTTGTATTCAGTGACATTGCATTAAGAATTCTTTGTTAAACTTTAACACATTATCCAGCAAATATTAGACAAATTCTTTTTTGTCCTCCGGGAAATAAGCATTTAGATATATGAAAGTCTTTAATGATAATTCACAAATGCAAATATCGTTAAATTCTATGAAATTAAAGGAATAAATTGAATTTTCTAGATGAACTTCGTCTGGATCCGAGACCATGAGATACTTCAAAAAGATTGGTCTATATGTGGGATGGAAGCGAAACAATTTAGCTTCTAAGCCTTTCAAAGGCCTTAATTCGTAAACGGAAGAAACAAACAAGTAAACAAAACAAGATAGAGGAAATAAGACGGGAAACACAACCTAAAATATGAAATTATGAAATGGAATGTAGAGATAAAAGAATAATTTTCCCGAAAGCAAGAAGAGTGGATGTTGGAAGACTTATTAATATGTAAATATTTTGTCACGTAGCTGAGAAAGATGATATAGTCTAGTGATTGACTAACGCAGAAAAATTATTTAGAACGAAAAGTTTTCTAGAAAATATTAATCTCATAGGGATAATTCTATTATGGCTAATGAGTTAAGGAGATATGAATTTGCTTTTAAATTCCCCCAGAGTAATCAGTATCATGAACTTAGGTATTATTAGATTTTCGCCAATTTCAAAGTACTTTGAAAGCTCTTTTACATGTTTATCAAGGGAACGTTTAGTTTTACCTACTAAAGAATTCTTACTACCACCGCAAGATGTCTTATAAACATTCAACTTACGAGATTAAAAGATGGGATTTTTCATAGGTTAAAACAGAATTTGTTAAAAGGTTTAAATAAAACTTCTAAACTAAATCGAAAATAGATTTTTAGGATTTTAGAACACAGGTATGTGTAAAATGAAAAGGTCACAAACTTAGAGGTAGGTTCAGAAGGGAGTGAATTCTAGACTGGTCCCCTGATAAGTACTCGTGAAATTAAATGGAACATTTTATTATTTATGAATATGGAGTTTTTTGGATGGAATCTGTTTTAACACTGTAAAACTAAAAGGAATTCGAAGATGGTTCAGAATTGTAAAATGAAGTATATGTCCAAGTTCGAAACTCATATGACCAATTTTAGTCATACATCATTTTTAACGTAGGATTAGGTTGCTCCTTAACGGTCCACCGGAAAGAAAAATTTCAGAAGCTGAAACCGTCAGACGTCGCGAGTTATAATTTTGGCAGCGTTCCAAACCCAGTCTGTATCGCTTGGACAAGCAGTAAACAGCTAAACAGAAGGTACCAAAATGCTTCAAAATTTTGACATATATATATATATATATATATATATATACACGTACATATATATAGATACATATACACATAACACGCACATACATATATACATACAAAAGAGGTAAGCAACGATAATTAATCCACGGTATTTTCTTTGAATAGACTATCTGAAAATTTTTCCTAATTCAAAAGTATTTGCCGTGAGATAGTCACCTTTTCTTATTCACAGCTGGTTTGCTAGCTACTTTGTTATAGGAGCACCGGTTTGATAAGTTAGCATTGAACCCTACGAGGAGACAACACGGTAACCACCAAGCCTTATTGGGGATTTGAATTTTAAGGGATTTGGAGAATTCTATTGATCCTTGTATAAAATTTACGTGTGACGAAGAGTGTAAAAATCGTTTACCTTTCTTGGATGTGCTTATTATCTGCAGTGACGAGGTTTTTGAGACTGCTGTCTTCCGCAATCCCTTTGCCATGTCTCTTCCCCCACATAGGCTTTCTGCCCATCCTCCCAGTAAAAAAATGGCCTGTTTCAACACGTTTGTCCATCGGTCGTTGAACATTTGCTCCACTCCTGAACTATTGTGCTCCGAGCTTGATTATCTGAGGGCGGTCGCCGTGGACCGCGGCTATGCCTCTAATATCGTTGATTCCATTTATAAGAAATTGTCTAAACCGGTCCAAAAAAGGTGTATTTCAAAGCCGAACCTGTCGGTGGTTTTGCCCTTCTTTCCCAAGATCAGTCATCAAATCGCTAAAATTCTTAAAAGGTTTGAAATTAAGGTTATTTTCTCTCCGGTCAATGAAATATCATTTTCGGATCTCAAACACCCCATTGATCGCTTAAATAGCTGGGGTATCTACCGAGTTTCTTGCCAGTGTGGCCTTTCTTATATTGGACAAACCAAGCGTGCTTTTAAATTCCGCTTCAAGGAACACGAGAGTTATGTTAAGAAACAAGAGTTAAATCGCTCGTCCATTGCTCAACACACCTGGACTTCGAATCGTCGATTTGATTTTACTGCTGCCTCCATTATTCAAAAATTTCGCTCGTCTGCCGATCTTGATTTCTGGGAAGCTTAACGCATTTTTAAAAATTCGGGTTCTTTGGTTAATGATTTGTCAAGTACCCATGTTTTTCCTCAATTGTGGAAAGGGTTTATTTAGCTGTGTTGGCCTGTTTCTTCAATTTTTTCATTTTTTCAATTTTTTTCCCTCTTTTTGCAATGAGATGGCACTGCTTGCCCTATTTCGGTCTCTCCGCTGCTTCTTGCCTTTGGGTGCTCGACACGTGCGGTATTTAAGTGCATGTGCAAATGTCTGCTCGCTTAGTCTTCGGCTTTTTTGAGCTGCCACTAATTTGCACTGAGGAAGAAGCTCCTTTGTAGCTTCGAAACGGCCGTATGCAAAATAATTGCATCTTACTGGTATTTGTACTTTATTTACGTTGGTTTTCCTGTTTAAACCAAACTTGAGTCAAAGTTTAGTCATAATAATAACAATCGATCATTAAAAAAAACACATAAAAAACAACTTTATTAAACGGGGTTTTTTAATTCACCATTTTAAGGAGTAGTTTTTGTTATCCATCTTAAAATGTAAATCCCAATAGCAAAATATGTAATACTCTGAAACCTTAGCAGAGTTTTATCAGGTGGTGGTGTTGCAAAAAATAGTAAATATACAAGTTTTATATGAAAGGCTCTATTGGTTACATTTAAAGATGCATTAGGCGTTATGTTTGTAGCGTAGTATGTTTATCAGCTAAGTAGCTTAATATGTTTTTAAGTTTAAGCCTTCAGCATTCAATTGCTAATTAATAAGGCCTAAACTAAAAATTTATCAGTTCCCGACCATTTATATATATATATATATATATATATATAATTATAATTATATTTTTATAAATATTAAATATCAAATATCTTAAAACATAAGTCCGAAAAATGTGAAAGTAGATATCTTTTGGTGAATTCAAATTACCTTCATTATGATGTTTTTCAACACATTCATAAACAGTTGAAAAGTTTTACTTTTCCTCCCGAGCTCTGACTACATTAGAGAAAACCCGATTTCCTCTGATAGAACACTCATTGATTTTCCAACTGTCATAGTTGAGTCAACAGATGAGTAATCTGTCCAGAATAGTAGTGGGGATCAACTTATTAAGGGTGGAATAGAATGAGGAATTACAAAATGTATGCCTCGCAGAATATAAGGATGAATATTAACTGCATGGCATTTATTATATATTTAGTGATGTGCAGTGTATTGCACCCTATAACAAAGTTTTACTTTGTAAAATGAAGATTGCTTTTTAATATAAATTAACTCTCAATGAAACATATACAGTAGCTTAAGAACATTTTTCAAATGTTTTACCATTGTATTTATTCTGAGTCTGCTGGATACAACGCAATTTCCTCTTATAGAATTTTTTTTCTCGTATTGATGTAAAATTTATTGGACCATTTCATAAAAGGCATCAGGTATTTCAGAACAAAGTTTGTTTTATTCCAAATTCTGGACTTCTTTTCACTATTACTAAAACAAAGCATGTCTTATATTTTTGTTAAATATTTGAGTCCCCTGCAATACTTATAGGGTTGGTTATCCATGAGTATTTAGAAGGGTGTAATGCTAAAATATCCCACACATGTCCTAGTAAAATATTCTTGAAGTAGCTCCTCAAAAAATCCTAACTATACATGTACACTGATCACGTTATTATGCAAATAGATATTAAGATGAAGTAAGTCGAAAAGTGGCTAAGTGGTTAAGGGTGCACACTACCTTTGACTGCACTGAAATGACCGTAAACATGATCAAATTCAAGCTACTGACACTCCAATAATATTTATATCTATATATATATATATATATATATATATATAGTTTATTTTGTTTTATATCAAAATTACAATTCTTCAGTTATATTTTAAACAAAAGTAGAACTTGTAATTCCACAACTAATTTTTAGATTTTATTTTTAAATGTACACATTACTAAAAAGGGAAAAATATCATTGAATGTTTCGCGCATCATAAAATTAAGAAATATGCATACAAAAACTATTTTTGGTCAAATTAAATTAATAATATACTCAAGTTTAATGTAAATCCCCAAAATATACAAAAAATATAGTTTAAATTGAAAAATTTATATAAAATTTTAAAAAAATTTTAATTTAGCAATTTTTTAAAAACATTTTAAAGTGTAAAATTGCTTTTTACAAATTTATTTATATTTTTTTGTTTTTAGTATGTAAGCTTAAAATACAAATCTGATAAAAAATTTGTGTGTCTAGCACACATAGTTTGGGAGTAACAGTGCGCGTAATCCAAAAATTTACATATTTGAGAAAACGGAAGTTAAACTTGAAATATACATGGTCATGCAAACAGAGTGAGCTTACATAAACTCCCATAACTCGAGAAATAATGCGATTTTTTTATGCGGTTTTTTGCATATTGTTCAGAAATGTCCCAAAAATCAGAATATAGCTAAAACCAAAAATCGGTTTTTTGATGTTTTAAAGGTGGTGTTCCCCCTTAAGGCATCAGCCTGCCTTACCGGTAGCGCGGTTTCCATTCCAGCATAAGACTTGGTTGCATTCTGGGGAACTCGTCAGTCGAACATCTGCAAAAGGAGCCTCCGTCTAGAAAGGGGAGCTGCAATCCATCGTCCCTCGCCGGTGTCATCGTTCCTTAGTAAAAAAATTCTTCTGCGATTGTGTGATTTATATTTCTATTTCCTTGTATTCATATGTAAACCGGACTGCGGTGTGAAAGTCGTCAGCCCCAGGGAGCTTAGCCACACGCACAAGATAAAGTAATTTTTGAGGTCATAAAATTTTGAGGTCATTATTCATGCAGTTCAAATCATCTTGATAAATTTAATTCCAACTAGTGTATATTGGAATTGCCGAATAACAGTTTGTATTGAACACTCTATATACACATATATGACGAAAGAAGTTTAAAAGCAATTTTAATCTTTGTAACTAATTATCAGAGACAATTCCTTGTTCTGATAATTATTAATAATTTATTCTTTAAAAAGAAGCTTTGCAGTTTTTTTTGACTGGTGAGATAGCCCATGTATTATACAAATGGTAAGTCCTAGGTTAATGCACATGTATCAGATGCATATAGACTTGTACTTATATGCACACATATGAATATGCATATAATGCGTTGTCACATATATGTAAAAAGTTTGAAGTATTTATTATTAATATATCCTAAGAAAATTCTAAATAATACATCGCAACCTTATATACGTGAATCGATTGAGAACTTTTGTAGGCATTTGCGTGGTTTCACTCTATATTGTACTAGAAGGTAACTCGTCAATTTGATGTCATAATACTAATAATGACGTCATAATGGAAAAAGTATAAGAAAGTTAAAAAATATCCCGAATTATCTAACAATATTGCATTTAATCCACACCTTGTAAAAGCACACCCTTTCATTATTTTTTATTTATTTAGTTTTTCATGCGATTGGAGTAGTAGACTGCCATCCAGTTTTTTACAGCTCACTACGCGATATGAATACTTGAGCTACTTGATTCATTCACATTCAAGTTTGTTTACTTTCAGAATTCATCGCAAAAGTAAACAGGTTTTTAAAAACTGTTAAATATACAGCTAAAAGCATCCAAATTTTTTAGTTCTGAATGTGTTATAGAAAAATAAGCTGAACAAACGTGATTTGATGGAGAAGATATTAGTTTTTAGGTAAGAAAAAATTCTGATCCACATCTGAAATTGAAATTAAGCCTAACCGGCCGTTTGTTTACTGAGGGCTTCAATTGAAAGATGAATACAGCCCGGAAGTGTTATACAGAGACAACGGCTATTATATATATAATTTCACTTCGAATGGATTTAAAAGCATTCCTTAACTTTATTAAAATAAAAAAAATAGATTGAACTTGTTCACACTAAATTAGTGAGTTTGCAAAACAGCCAGACGTCTAATCTAATAGTGTTCTTCCAAATATCTTTTCCTACTTTCAGAAAAGTTGCGGTATGGATATAAGATAATGCATTCAGATTAATCTGCAAAAACTTTTTGAAAGAATTTTTAAACGTTCTAGTGTTCATGGGCAAGAGAAAATTTCCACTTGGATTTGTCATTTAGAAAACCTTTGCTAAATTTAACAAAATAAAAAAGGGGTAAAATCTTCTACTCTAATTGTAAAGGTTTTAACCGCCTTGCGTGGTAGTTCTTTTATGCGAGTAACTGAGACGACAGAAAAAATACTTCCATACTGTTGTCCCAAGCTTTTATTACATCGTTTTTAAGGGACACAGCACATGCAGCACATATAAAATAATTAAAAAAGGATTGATTTGGCATACAGATCCATATTTGTCAGCTAAACCATGTTGGCTTATGTGTTCGCGTCTACAGTTTAACTCCAACTGCCGAACAACAATGCTCAACCCTCGGAAGGAGGGTTGCCACACGCCAACCTTGATACGGGTTACCAGACGTGGCGCGCTTTACACTAATTTTAATATTTTAGGATTTTTTTCTTTATAGTTAGTTGTTTCCGTATATTTAAATTTTTTTGGGATTACGTTTGTAATGTTGAGCATACTTCAATTTTATTATTTAATGCAATATCCTCTATTATTATACATATTGTCATAACAAACTAAATTAATTAATTTTCTTTAATATACAGTTATAACCAAAATATTTTACAGTCGCAGTTTTTATAATAAGCATACCAAATAAATAACTTGAAAATCGTAATTATTGATTTGTAAATAAAAAAATTACATGTCTGCTGTTTTAGTCCACTTTGTGGCTTTATGTACATACTTTAAAATATGTACATAAAGCCACATACTTTATTTACATACTTTTTATTTACATACTTCAAAGTAGAGATACTGCTGTTTAACAAGTAAAAGAAGTTTGAAAGTAGAATACCATAAAAATTTAATTTGAATTTTCTATGATTTAAGTACAATAAAACCTCGTTTAGCCGGACTAACTGGTATCATGGACAATCCGGATAACATGGGTTATAAGCAAAACAAAATCCTTAACTAAGCAGACTTATCGTTTATTACGATAAAAAACTATGTTTTCTAACAAAATTCAACAAAAGCAACAAGTTTAACAAAACTCAATAAAAAGCATTTTATTACCAAAAATT